>BQNB010118430.1:0-20994 GCA_026074375.1 Tanacetum coccineum | reverse complement strand
GGTCTTGGTCTTTGGAACCAAATGAGGGTCTTAAGGAAGACTAGTGGTCAAACCACTAGTCTTGGACTATCCTTTATTACTTGTGCTTCCTTGTCTCCTCAAATGGTGATTATCCCATGGTTTCAAGGGTGCATTTGACTAGCATTATCTTGGTGAATAAAATGGAAAGAATACTTGCACTTTGTGTAAGTTGCTAACTTTGTAAAAAATGTATCACTTTGTAAAATGTAATATCTAGTTTATTTCTTTCATGAGAAATTCGGCTCATGTGATGTATGTAGGTAAAGTTTTATAAAACTTTGATCAATAGATATAAACATAGGTATTTGTTGAAGCGTAGATTAATTTTAGTGGTTTCGGGTATGCCTAAACGTAATTTATCACGAAACATAACGTTTTACGTAACCGATAAAAATAAAACCTAATAAGTAAATTATTACTTTAGTAATAATAATATAATGATTACTTGACGTAAACTTTAATTTGTTTGGTGCCCGCTTACGTTGATTGTTGATTTTTAGTTCACGCGATTTAACATATCGATTAAAATTAAAAGCGAACGCGCACGAGAAAAAAAATAAATAGTGAATTTAATAGCGTCGTACATTTATCAAAAATACGGATTGTTACACAGAATATCGACCACCTTGATCTGAGCTTTCAACATGTCATCCTCCATCAAAGTTGTAGAGAAGATTTGCTTAAACAAGGAACATAGCTCGATTATTGGTTTTGCAATCTTATCGTGCAAGTAATTTTGAAGTCCGTAAGGAAGTAAATGTTTCATCATTATATGACAGTCATGAGACTTTAGGCCCGTTATATTGGTATCATTATCGGTCACTTTGTGCTTGAAGCATGATCCGAACCCATCTTGTAGTTTAACTCCTTTGATGAACTGACAAAACTTTTTTCGGTCCTCTGGTGTAAAATAATACGCAGCCTGAGGCTTCAAGCACTTCCCGTTTTTGGTTTGGCCGAGCCACAAGCCACTTCGAATGCCCAACCTTTGCAAGTCTTGTATTGCCTTGGCGGTGTCTTTAGATTTATCATTCATTAACAAAGTGTTCAAGATAGTGTTCAAGATGGCCTCCAACACATTTTTTTTAATATGCATGATGTCTAAATTGTATCTTAGTGTAAGAAAAGACCAATACTCAAGCTCGTAAAAAATAGACCGTTTAGTCCAGTTAAGCTCGACAAGAACATTGCGTTTTATCTTCACACCCCCATAACTCGGATGTTTACCCGTCAAACGCGTTGGCAATCTATCAAGCTGAGCCAGGATTTTATCCCGGCCAAATTCTTTAGGAGGATCTCTGTTATCGGTTTGGCCATTGAATTCACGTGAACTCCTCCATTTATGGGGCTTCTTTTAGAATCTTCTGTGGCCAACATAAGCTGTTTTGCTTAACAGATGAACAGAAGGAGTGTCTTCATTACATGTAGGGCATGCCTTGTAACTTACTTCGAGCAGGAAAATCATTTATGGTCCATAAAACCATCGCTCTCATATTGAACTTCTGGCCTGAAGCAATGTCTATAGTCTCGACACCTTTCCGGTCCCATAAAACCTTTAGGTCCCAATTAAAGGCCTCAAGTAAACATCAATGTCCTTGCCCGGGGATTTAGGGCCAGGAATTAACAACGTCAGCATAAAAGAACTCTCTTTCATACATAACCACGGAGGCAGATTGTATGTTGTCAATATCACCGGCCACATGCTGTAAGCCTGACTAAGGTTGCCGAACGGATTGAAATCATCAGCAGCCAACCCTAGTCGAACATTTCTTGGTTCTTTTGTGAAATCCGGATACTTGATGTCAAAGTTCTTCCATGATCTACCATCAATCGGGTGTTGCATCTTACCAGGCTCGGTACACTTTCCAGTAGCATGCCAAGTAATTTCCTTTGCAGTGTGACTAGACTTGTACAAACGTTATGTCCTAACATATAACCATATGTTAGGACATAACATCAATTCAATGAATTCAAGATTTATATATTACAAAAGATCTAATAATTTTTCATACCTGCAACGTTTTCAATCTAAACACACATCTTTGACCGGCTTCCTTTATATATAAGTTATACTGAAGTTTACTACTACCATTGAACCATGGTGTAACCGAGGAACCATCCACCATCAACTGGGTGAACCGTAGCTTTGATACTATATTTTTATAATCAGCATAGCCAATAACCTAATGAAACCCAACATATAAGTCTTATAAAGCATGAAGACCGTTGCCGAAAATTAAGCATAAAATAGACTTAGTTGCCATTCATTTTTTTAATTAACATGTCATTTTTTGACCATCTATTTATGGTAATTTAGCAACCTTAAATAGAAAAATATAAACTCACTACATTACATACAGAGTTAATTGCTTAAAAATGTACTATACTTGTCATCTTTTGTCATTGTATGTAGACAATTATTTTTTTTGTCATTGTATCGTTCAACTTTTAAATTAGTGATATTGTGTGTATTTTGTGACCATTATACCCTCAGTTTTTTTTAAAATTTGAAGGGTAAAATGATCATTTTACATGCAGAAATAGTCGTATAATACACACAATAGCACGAATTCAAAAGTTGAGCGACACAATGACAAAAAAATAGTTGTCTACATACAATGACAAAAAGTGGCAAGTATAATACATTTTTAGGCAATTAACTCTTACATACACTATAGATTTAGCATTCTATTTTTTGTTTCCGAATTATTTCTCTTGTGGTAATTTACCAACCTTAAATAGAAAAATATAAACTCACTACATTACATACACTAGATTTAGCATTCTATTTTTTGTTTCCGAATTATTTCTCTTGAAACTGATAGAACTCACAAATCTATAAACTTGTCAATTAATTACAAGAACTTTTGAAAAAAAAAATAATTACTGATGCATCACGCTGATGTCATGGTAATACAAGTATAAGTAAACTCCAATTGTAAAACCAACTGATAATACTAGGCGAGTACCCGCACATAGCGGCGGAAAATCCCTAGCCGCCGAAAATTAACGATATGCAATATTGTGGTAAGATTTTCGTGTAACAATATACAATACCCATGCAATATTGTTCTATGCGCGAGTAATGGTTTCACGTACTTAGTTGCATTGCAAGACAAATCAATTCGAACTAAAAATGCATCGCGACATACGTTAGTGATGGAGGCCCAAGTATTGAAGAACGGGCTGACTTGTTTTTAGAAGCCCAAGATCGAGTGAAGAAAAGGGCTTCAGTAAAACAGCCATAACTTTTGATCCGAAAGTCCGTTTCAGGCCCGTGACCACTTAAATCGAAGGAAAAAACGAGGCGGACGCAATTGTAACCACCCTTTAGCTAGTTACGGATTTTTCGAGACCCAAAACCCTCGTTTACTAAGAGTTATTTACATTTTTTTGTTTTTTTGATTTTTTGTTGGGACTTGTTTTTGTTCTAGCTCACGGCTCATCTGTCTTTTTAGGCCCGTTTCAGTTTTGTGAACCTATTTAAACAATCTGCTGTAACCCTAGCCAGAGAGTTATCAATTTTAATAAAAATAAACCATTGGCCGCTGTTTGGCAAGAATTTTTACCCTAATAATCGGTATTCAATCGAATCAACGATTGTTGGAAGAATTGTTTCTGGTATTCGTAGAATCAACAGATCCAATTTGTTATCTTGTTTTTTAGTCTACATGAGTTAGCTTCAACTGCCTCTTGTTTCCTCTATAGAAGTAAATACAAAAGCATCTAAATTCAAATGAGAATTGTGGTTTTGTTGATGGAATTGTGAAGGGGATTAGTCATTAGAACCGCACTTAACCACACATACTTATTATTCGGTTGTCACACTCTTGGCTAGATCCTTGGCTGGTCAACATTGTAGCCCCGTATAACCGTTAAATGATAAGCCAATAACTGCATGCAAAAAGGCCTAGATTAGCAGAAATATATAAACAAATATACATAAAGTAAATGAGTAAGAGCATACAAGAAATGCTCAAAAGTACATTCAAAGTCTAGCAAGACATTTTTCTTATTTTTTATTTTTTGCAAATTTTTTAATGTTAAGTTTTTACCAGATTCATGTTTAGCATGTTATTAAATTTACTAAACAAACATGGCTTAAAATAAGTGTGTATTACTATTGTTACTCGTAGTTATATTCAAAACATATGATAACCATATACACATGAGACACATAATATATGTTGAGATAGTGATTAAACTATAAAACAAAGACTGAAAATATAAAAGTAGTATAATGGAATCACTTGTAATGGAACGATGTTGATAACAGGCTGTAAGCAGTCCCCAACAAGAGGAACCTCAATCACTCGACAAGATCCACCACACACAGCTGTCGTGTCACCTTCTGTACGCATCACTATCAAATGACCTTTTCGAGCCTTGAGTTGTTGAATAACCGACTGTTTGATACAATAATAACAAATGTCAATGAAGCAAAACAAATTGCAATTGAACTACCTAAACTAAGGGTCCTAATTGGGCAATTATCTTGTGAGTTAAAACAGGTTGGCTCGACTTGAGTTGGCCAGCCCACAAACACAAATTACTCATTTTAAAAAGGCTAGCATGGTAAAGATTGTTACAAAATCTATATAATAACAGAGAAAATTTACATTCTTTTTTTTCTATAAAGGGCTGTATGCATTTAAATCTATCACTGACCCATTTTCTTTATAGTTAAATCAATTAACGAAACCCACTTGACACGCTGAGGATAAAACATATCCCATCAAACAGGTTGACCACCTAAAACCTCAACCAAATTATCAAGAAAACAAATAAAAACCAACCTGAAACATTAATCATGAGTAGCAATGACAATAATGGGTTGGTTTTCATCAACTAAAGCCAACAGGCCATGCTTCATTTCACCAGCAAGTATCCTTTCACTGTGCATAAGTGTCGCTTCCTTAATCTTTAAGGCACCCTCGAGAGCTGTTGCGCAATTATATCCTCTTCCAAACATAAGTGACTGCTCGGAATTTAGTGATCTTGCAAGATCTGTCATCTCCTCATCAAGCTTCAATACTTCCCTGATTTTGCCTACAATGTAATACATTTGATTGTTGAGACTATAATTAATTTAATACTTTAGGACCAAATAGCATATTTTCTATTTTGAATATAAGTGTTCGGATAGGTAGGTTGGATAACAAATCAAAATGCATAATTATATTGTGGGTCGGGTTGGGTTGTCCCAGAAACACTTCCGTTTACCCGTTTGTCTTGTTTAGAGAAATTATGCATTAAATATGACTATATGAGTGCAAAAGCATAGTTACTACAATAATAATGTACCCTTTAAAAACAATCAAGGAGATTGTGAGCATTAAGAACAATTCATAAGACTCTCAACCCATTTGACCATTCCCTATTAGCTACACTTTTCTACTCGACCCATCAAAGTTGAAAAACTAATACGCCAAATCGACCCATGCATTAGGAAATGCATTGAAATTGCAGCATCTAACGTAAACCGGAATGAAAGCATACCTGGTAAGTTTAAAAGGCTTTATGTGATCCAATCTCTTCGTTGTTTAGAAGAAATCGTATCAGCCCCTATTGCTAAGGCCACCATAGCCATCACCACTATTTGACTTGTATATGCCTAAGAAGTTTAAGAAATATGTAGCATCATTATTGATAAAACCAATAAACTTAAAGCATAATTCTTAATATTATAAAGGCTAGCTAGAAAAGCAATCTACACACCTTGGTACTTGCAGATACATTACCACATCCAATGAAAATCATGCTACTGTGTGACAATGTATGTACATTAAAGGGACAAGATAAAAGATGCAGACAAGTATCACACACACATAATTACATAAAGATAGTTCTTTAGTTTCCTTACCAAATCGTCGTAGAAACGTCCTGAGGCTTTTTGAAGTGGAAGATCCACTTACCACCATTGCAATTGGCAGAATCCTACAATACCAACAAGCAGACAAAAGCACATGATTAAGATTACTTTAAGTCCAAGCAGCACAAAGGATAAAAATCAGCAACAACTATTAAATGATAAAGTAGTGAAAATTTTATACAAACTTGTTCTGTCGAAGTAAAACAACTCTTAATATACATATTTTACATAGATCTACAAAAAGCACCAAAAAATCAAAATCTATACTATCTATATATATATAAATTTCAAACAATATTCTAGATCTATTAAAAATACCAAAACTCTTGTGAAAAATCGGCGGCAGCGTTCATTGTTGACCCGGCGATTCGGCAACGGCTTTCCCGGAGACTCACGGCGACAACAACTGTAACAAAAAAGGTTAATAAATTTATAAAAACCTAAATCTAAAAAAACATCTAAAAAATCTATAAAAAATAACCTTTCAAAACCTAATTAATAGACATAGATCTTAAAAAAAACACCTAAACATCATTACTTGAAAAACCTTTCGGTTATGGTGAATTTCCGGCGAGTTGGTGACGGCTAAGATGTGGTGGTGGCTGTGAAGTGGTGGAGGCGACGACGTTGTGGGGTAGCAACGTGGGGACGGTGACGTAGTGTGGCTGTCGGCGGTTGTTAGAGAGAACCAACTTTTGGTTTAGAGAGAGAGGAGAGGGTAGTGCTGTGTGTTTTTTTAGAGAGAGAGAAAATAGAGAAATGAGATATGAAGATGGGTTTTTCATTCTTCCATGCGTGTACATTCCAGCCTTAATTACTTTCTATATAGCCTTAATTACTTTTTATATGTGGGATTAAGTTATAGTGAAATGCTTTATAGATAGTATAGAATAGTATAGATAATTAGTAACCTAATAAGCTTACATACTATATGTAAAATTAAACTTTTTAGGGAATGACATTATAAAAAATTTGTGCTAACCACTTCGAATTGGTTGGGACTTGGGACTTTAATTAAATTGGGCAAATGACATAAAAATGTATTCAACTTAAGGGTCATTTCTAATTAAGTTATTACACTTTTTTTCTTGCATAAAAAATCGGCCAACTTATTTTTTTGGCCAATTTAGGTATTTTCGTTAAATATTTAACGATTATCCATTAAGTTTTACATTTCTAGTCCACCGGCCACTACCATAACCACCAATCATCATCACCACCACCAAGTCTCCTCACCACCATCACTACCAAGCACCGCCTCCACCACTAAAATCATTATCAAGTAGATATGTTGTTGACACATTGATCTGCAACCACTCTAACAAGTCTGTTGATTTTAGTCATCTTAGTGACCTTAATTAATACCAATATAATCCCAAATTTATCTGCGATTCAATACTTGGATAATTTGAAGCATCAATTTCACCTAATTATGTACCATAGCTTCAACATTCACAACATATATTCAAAATTCAAAATTCAAAATTCAAAAAGACCGTCTAATACTTAGAACAATAATGAAAATTTGCTACAATTGGTTGACAATCGTTACATCTAAGTTGAAACATATTGGCATCACATAAACAAGACTAAAAAAATGATTATGGGTTAAAAAATTTAATGTGAAGATAGGCAGATATAATCAATTTCGAATGACACGTTTAATAAACATCCATTTTCGACACGACAATGATTATGGGTTGAAATTTTTGATGGTAACGATGATCGGCGGTGGTGGTAGCGGCCGGTGGACTTGAGATGTAAAACTTAATGGATGATCGTTAAATATTTAACGAAAATATCCAAATTGGCAAAAAAAATAAGTTAAGCGCCTTTTTATGCAATAAAAAAAGTGTGATACCTTAATTGGAAATAACCCTTAAGTTAAATATATTTTTGTGTCATTTACCCTAATTGAAGAATTGGTTGGCTTGTTATTTCGTAAATGTCACGCGCTATGTAGAGTGAGTGAAAGATGCATGCACACATCACTAGTACCGACCAAAGTCGTTACAAAAGGTAGAAGCTGCAATTAAAAAATGCGAGTGAAAAAAGAGTAATGCTAGAACCACATAAATCTTACAAAATAACTCTCACATTTTTTTTAGAACGGCAACTATTATAAAACCAACTAGCAAGAAGCTAGAAAAAGAATTACAAAGAGATCAAATAGGGGTGTTGCAACCAACTATCACAACTAAAAGTACAATTACATCTAGAAAGGCACCAAGTGAAAGAGCGCGAAACAATATCGTCAAAAATAACTCTCACATAATGAGTTGTCATGACACTTTGGACCATTGTTCTTTCATTTCTTCCACCATCTCTTTCTTTTTTATCAAATCATTTTATTACACATCATTATGTGGAAGTTATTTTGTAAAATTTATGTGGTTGTAGCATTGCTCGTGAAAAAAATAAAGTATGATGATTCGGAGGTCACACGTGTGATGTGACACGTGACTCCAACTACACACAACCAATTTATGTGGTTGTAGCATTGCTCGTGAAAAAAATAAGGTATGATGATTCGGAGGTCACACGTGTGATGTGACACGTGACTCCAACTACACACAACCAAAGTATCATGCCATTGTACCAACACCCAATCCCATTCGTGGTAGTTAAACATTTATTTAAATATCTATTACACTACATAAATTGCTTTTTCGTATAAAGAAAACTAATTTCTCTGTGAAGGAAATTATGAATATGCAAATATTTTGCTTTTTTTTTCACATTTGAAATATTTCAAACTTATACTTTAAACCAAGCATATTTGAACATCTAGTTGGACATTATGATCAAACTCTCAAGATTGTGTAGCTGGGGCATTATTATATTCAAAGACTAAAACGTTTTGTAACATCATTGTTTTAAAAAGAAACTTCACAACAAACATAAACCTTTGAACACCTTACTATCTTTTGTCGTCTATAAATAGTAACTTATATTTAGAACCGAATTATTGTAGCATTCAATAATTTATTATGTAAAATTCATATTAGATTTTTGCGTAACGTAGATCAAACTTAGTCTTTGTTCTTTATTATTCGAATGATCAAGATAAACTTATAAGAACGATCTCATACTTTTTTAATGTTTGGTAAATTAACAAAGACGAAAACTAGACATTAACTACTTATACTAAGCTTTTTCGTTCATAGTAAAACCACGTAAAACTACTGATCTCCAACTCCAAGAAAGTCAATAAACTTTGGTTGTGCTGGTGGAGCAACGACTGTTGATGGCATGGCTATGCTAGTTCCTGCTATGCAATCACCATGATAAGCCACTGTAACGCCTCGGATAAATAAATTATATCGCGCAGCGAGTAAAATAATGAACAGAAAATAATGAAACCATGCAACAACTAGCTAGTATACCTGAAGGTGAAGGTGGTTTGTTCATGCATGGCAAACTTGTATCCTCATTAATCACAATTGATTTCCCAAACAAAGAAATGGTACTACCACTACTATTATTAGCACTATCAACTGAAACACGACGATTATACGCACTAGAAGACGAAACACCAGCAGTGATATTTTGGCGTCTCAAGGACATCAAAACATGCCACTGATTTTTGATCCTGTTATCTGTTCTTCCTGGAAGAAACTCGGCGATCTGAGTCCATTTATTGCCAAAAATCTCATGGACCCTTATCAAAATGTCGTTTTCTTGAATAGTGAAGTCCGTTTTCTTTACATTTGGATTCAGATGATTAAGCCATCGCAATCTACAACTTTTACCTGAATTCATGCACATTAACAACTTGTTAACTTTTTTTTTGAACGAAACAACTTGTTAACTAATGAATAGGGTAGGGGTGTGCACGGTTCGGTTTGGGTCTGTTTTTTGCTAAAACCGAAACCGAACCGAAATATTCGGTTTTTACAAAACCAAAAACCAAAACCGTTCGGTTTTTTATGGTTCGGTTTTTTCGGTTTATTACCGGTTTCGGTTAGGTTTTTCGGTTTTTTCGGTTTTAAACAGTTTATATTTGAGTGTGGCCAATTTATATCAAAAAAAATTGTTTTACGTTGAAAAGTGATTATTATTCTTTACTTTTTTTTTTCAATTTGAACCTAATAATGTTTATCCCAAGTTTCTACAATTACACACATATAAATGAGACACACACACATGCAAATAAATATATACATAGTATGATCATTATCACTTATGTAATGATATATTGTCAAATAAACACACATACATGATAAACACAAACACGCATATAAACATTAAGATAAATATATTATAATTACACCCACAAAATAAATATGAATTTAAAACATTGATTTATTATTTATTTATTTATATTATATAAATTATATATTTCGGTTTGATTTTTTCGGTTTTCGGTTCGGTTTCGGTTTTTTCGGTTTTTTCTGCTCACCCCTACTAATGAATGGTAGAATTGCCATACAACTTACTCCATTTATTGTAACAGAATGAATGGTACATTTACTTCTTCTTTTTTTACTTTTTTTGTTTTAACTAAATATCATACTTACACATTGATACACCATGTATGCTAAAATAATGGAATTATATATGTTGCTTGTTGCATTTAATTAATTGTAGTTAACTCTTTTTCTTACATAAAATTCCAAAGGAAAAAAAAACACATCATGTTCTAAGTTATATATATAAATTAAGTGACCATGCAAAATGTGAAAGTTTGATAATATAATTCTGTTAGTTATATTTTTCGTTAAAAAGCATCACCGGATCTTCCCGGGAGTTGCTCCGATATGAGTTTCCAGTCTCTCGTGCCATGACGTGCAACAAATTCGCGTAGTTTGATATCCTCCCAATTCTTCCAATATCGTCGTTTACGTTTGTTTTCGCCTCCTTGACTGGAAAAAAAACGAATTTCAAATACCCATGCAAAATTTTGGATAAATTTAAGTACTTTTTGTTTTGTTTCGCATACCAGTTTTGTTTTTGCACGATCTTAGGCGATGAAGACAAGTTGATCACTTGGTTTTGAGGATTTTCAACAACACCATCATTTTGAGCAGTACTGCAAACAAAAGTAAACATGTTATGTGTTGTTATTTGATCCAAAAACACAATGTATGTAAATTTTGTGTCTATTGATGCAAAAGAAAATGAAGATTAAGTTTGAGCAAGTGAGGGTCGTGCCATAGTGATTTTTGTTAAAGAAGTTAAAAGGTGCGAATTAGACGGTGATGAAGGAAAGATATATATACAAGTTTTAGAGAGTGGGATAAAGATCAAATAAAAAGACAAATATTCGTGAGAAGGATAAAATTTTTTTTTTTTTTTTAAAGTTCTCAAAAAATTCTGAAAAAATTCCACAAGATCGTGTATGTTGGTGTATGAAAAAGTTGTAAAGGAAGTTTTTCTAAAAGTTGATAGTTTTGCCCAAAAAAAATTATGAAAAAAAACGTTTGTGCATTAAATCGGTTTTTTGTGCCTCAAAAATTAGTTTTTGTACCCAACTTCTTTTGACTTTTTACATCAAAATTTTATTGCGCATCAAACTATAACAAGTCGAAAAATTTGTGCATCAAAATTTTTTTGTGCATCAAAATTTCTTTTTTTGCGCATTAAAAAAACGTATAAAAACTCAAAATTAGAAAAACTTCTTTTACAAAAGTTTTATGCACCAACATACCTGATTTAATTGAATTTTTTTGGAATTTTTCGAGAACTTTTTTAAAAAAAAGTTTTATTTTTATCCTTCTTACGAATATTTGTCTTTTTATTTTAACTTTCCTCTTAGAGAGTGACTTATTAAGTGCAATAAATATGTGTTGTTGAGAGAAGAGTTTAAAAGTAGAAAAGTTCTATAAATAAAGGGAGTGATGCAAACTTTTTTTATGATATTAGGAGAGCTTACATGTTAAAAATAAGTTAGGCTGTGTTTGTTTTCGCAAAAAAACATCTGACCGCCTCTGACATCTTACCCATTCAGACGCGGTCAGACATTGGGCTGTTTGTTTTTTTTGTGCGGGAGCCATATCCTCTGACTAAATCCAGAGTTGATGTTTTCATCTGACTCCCTCTTAACAATGAAACACACCTTTTATACCATCTAAACCCTTCACCAACCTCAATCCATTTAAACCCACAAACCTATCATCGATCTTGAACATAGAACAACCAAATCTTACCTGGGACCTTGCTATCAAGGTCTTAGCCGTTGTGATTTGACATTATAAGAGATAGAAAACCATAAGGGGTCATTAGTACTCGTTTCTGGCTCGGATTTGTTTATCATTTTAAAGTGGAAAATTTAATGTATTTTTAGGGTGAGAAAAGAAGGATACGAGTGTTGTTGTGACTTGTGTTGGCAATATGTTTGTTAGGTTTAGGTTTTATATCTAGAGTTAAGTGTATTGTGGGCCACTTTGTTAGGATTAGATGTTTGGGCTAAATTTACACATATAAAAAATCATAATTAGTAATGGGTTGAGATGGTTATTTAGATTTTGCTACATTATAATTTGGACTATATATAGTGTTAGGGATGGTTTTTTAGGTTTGTTGGATAAAAGAAACAGTTAGTTTTCGTAAAACCGAGGAACCGAAATGAAAATTGTAACACGTTTGTTCACAAGGATGAACCGAAACTTTTAAAATTATAATGATTCAATCATTCGTCTTCAAATATACATTCAAGCACTTATTCATGGTATTATAGTATAATATATACTTAAAAAGTTGATAATTAACACCATTCAGACAATTATAAAAAACAAACAACATTATTTTATTCAGATTCAGACTTTATAAACACCTCTTACCAGTAAGATGCGATAGTCGGATTCAGACCCAAAACATCTTAATGAAACAAACACCACCTTACTTTATAAAAAAAATATTTATATGATATATAAGTTTCAGTAAACTTTTATAAATTATAGTCTCAAGCTATTGTAGATGGGTTTTTAAAAAATTGAGCATGTATTTATCCAAATTAGTTATACATTTTTCAAAATACTATGGATACTTGAAATGTATGTGAATTTTGTTGAATGTCTTTTTATATAATTTTAGTTAAAAAAAATAATAAGCTGCAATTACAACTACTTTATCAAATACCTTTATATATAAGTCCGACTTTAAGCAAATAATATAAGCTTAACTTTAGTTGCAATTCTAGTTCTGACTTCACTTCATCTTGAGTTGATCTTGTCAAACATATCGTGCTTTTAGCATAACGCATTGCATGTTTTCAATGTTTTAATAAAACACATACCGCAATATATATTGTCGCGGCGTTGTATAGTTGTGACGTTTTCTAGATACGACAAACAACACACAAGGCGAGGATCACACTATCATATTAATTAAATGCATCTCGTTAACACCTGACGAAAGCACCTTATTTCGTGTCGTGAGATATACAAACATGTACTAAATCGTATTATAGTAATACTTAGTATCCGTAACCATTCTAAGCATCGACCCGTTATTATCAATAACCTAATTGCTTTTTTAAGAGCATCTAATGTGATAAATTTTTTGAAAAGGTTTATAAATTGTCAAAGTTTTATATCTCTTTTGATGAAACGATTTTCAGTGTAATTATTAAAAATTGTCAATGTTTACTAGTTTGACTATAACTTTTTGGCTCCGCTCCTAATATCTGCCACTACATAATGATTTACATAAGTACTTATTATAATGTATCTTACTTAGTGTATACTCTAATAAATCAAACGTAGATTTAAAAGTTAAAACCTGTTTTTGCAACTTTTTAAAATAAAATATAATTTGGCTTTTATATTTGTAAAGGTCACACATTATGTCATGAAATTGAAATTTGCACACATCATTGAACCACAAAAGTCCGTTACACAGTAGAATTGCTAAACGATGAATTAATTTTAGTGGGAGTGAACTATTTTGATGTCACATGTTTCGATCGTCATCATGCATTCATACCTTCTCCAAAGTCCCAACTACTCATTAGAAGTGGTTGGTTAAAAAAAATTATAATGTCATTTTTAACAAGATCAGTTTTCATTAAATAGCATTATTGTTGTGTGAGCGTATCAAATATTGTATTGGTAGAAAGTTAGTTTTACCTTAAGCATAAAAGTCTAGTCGTTACTAATTATATTATTACTTGTTTAACTTTGTTGTTAGCCTCAAAATATTGAGTCGAACATGTAAGCTTCGGTCTTTATTTAATCCACATTGCAATAGGCTAGTTACGAGTATCGGACTCATTTTCTAATATAATTTTGTAACCTTTATGGGCTAAAGCCCAAGTTAACCCGAGCCCGGCCCAATGGACTAAACCACACGGCCCAACAAGCCTTAAGAGGCCAGCCTATTTTGTAGTATAAATACCATTCTCTAAAGATGGAGAAGGTGTTGGTTCTTTCCATTTGTAACACACACTTGTTATCCTCCATCTCTTTCTCTCACTACTTTCTCTCTCTAGCTTCTTTCTCTTTTCTAAGCTTATTTGATCTCGTGTATGTTATTGTGTGTAAGTGAAATATGGTTTAGGATTAAGATAACATTTGGTATCAATCGCTAAGGGGTGATTATGTGTTGATTGTGTGAGTTTTTCTTGAAAAATCTAGCAAAAAGTGTGTTTTAAGCTTATTTTTGAAGAAAAAATGGTAAAATTTTTGATGTTAAAAATGTTAAAGTTATGGTTTTTATGATTGATATACCATATATATACTTAGTTTTGCAAAAAAATTCAAGAAAAAACGTTAAAATTTGTGGTTTTTAGGAGTTTTTGGGTGTTTAGGTGCGTTTGCATATTTTCGTTATTTAAGAGGTTTGGCAGGATAGACCAACAGTTTTGACTAGATAATCCAATTAATTGGCACTTTTGGTCCAGCGATTTGGCAAGATAATCCAGCCATTTGACTCTTTTGGTCCAGTGGTTTGGCAAGATAATCTAGCAATTTGACACTTTCAATCTAGCAATTTGTCACTTTAAATCTAGCAATTTGGCAATTCAGATCTAGCAATTTGGCACTTCCAATCCAGCAATTTGACAACATTCATCCATAGGTTTGACAACATTCATCCAGAGGTTGGACAACATTCATCCAGAGGTTTTGACAACATTCATCGAAAGGTATGACAACATTCATCCAGATGTTTGATAATTTTCATCCAGCGATTTGATCATCTTTCTTTAAACAAATTCCAAAACTTCAATTGCAACAAAAACACAAATCATAAACACTTAAAACAACATCACAATTACACAACTCTCACTAATCATTAAAACGATCCGATAAATCATTTTTCATTACAATTACATCATTCAAAACAACAATCATTCATCATGAATACTCCATCAAACAACAGTCAAATACACAATGATATCGTGGCAGCTGGTTCAAGAGAACGACCCCCAATGCTTGCTCCAGGTCACTATGCACAATGGAGTTCTCGCTTCATGAGATATGTTGATACAAAATCAAACAAGAATGAACTCAGGCATTACATTGAACAGGGTCCTTATATCCTAACTGAAATTGTTCATGAAGAAGTTCTAGCAACATAAGAGCAACCAATACAACCACATAGAGTTGAACAAGAAACTTATGCCAATACCACTCCAGAGAAAAGAAGACTAATTGATGCTGAAGCTGAAGCAGTTCATATGATACTCAATGGAATTGGCGATGACATATACTCAACACTGGATGCTTGCTTTACTGCTAAGGAAATGTGGCTTGCTATTGAACATTTGCAACAAGGTGAGTCTATCAAAAAGCAAGATGTGAATACTAAGTTGTTTTGGGAGTTTGGAAAGTTCACTTCCAGAGATGGGGAATCAATTGAGTCATATTACTCCAGATTCTACAAGATGATGAATGAAATGGTAAGAAACAAGCTAAAGGTTGACAACATGCAGGTGAATGTTCAGTTTCTACAACAACTTCAACCAGAATGGTTATGTTTTGTCACAATTGTCAAGCAACAACAAGAATTAGACACTGTTTCATACCACAGACTCTTTGACATGCTGAAACAACATCAAAGTGAAGTTAATGAAATATGTGCTGAAAAGATTTCTAGAAATGCCAACCCACTTGCACTTGTTGCTACTGCTCAACATTATCCAGACAAGTACTCTCCAGATCCTTATTATCAAGCACCAAAACCTCATAAAACCCATACATCATCCTCAAGACACACAACAGCAACCAATTCTTATGCAACTACCAAAAACAAAAGCAAAGAGATAGCTAAACCAATTACACCTCCATCTGAGTCTCCATATAAAAAAGACAGTAATCCAAAACAGGCTCAAAGAGATAAGGATATGCAGAAAAACTTAGCACTCATTGCAAAGTACATCAAAAACATCTACAAACATACCAACAACAACCTTAGAACTTCATCAAACACCATGAACAAGACAGTGGATAATTCTCCAAGATTTAGGAATGACATACAATCTGGGCAGTTTAGGAATCAGAGGAGAGTGACTGTTGCTAGGGCTAGGGAAACTATTGGTAATCAGGTGGTTCAGGAGACTGGGATTCAGTGTGTTAATTGCAAGGAGTATGGACATATTGCTAAGGAGTGTAGGAAATTAAAGCGGGTAACAGACTATGCTTATCATAAGGAAAAGATGATGTTGTGCAAGCAGGAGAAGAAAGGTGTGCCTCTAAGTGCAAAACAAGGTGATTGGCTAGCTGACACTGATGACGAGCCGGATGAACAGGAATTGAAAGCACATTACATGTTGATAAAATCAAATAATTAATACTTTTATATATCAAATTCCCGCGTTTATGATCTCACTTTATATCATTTTTATATGAATTCGGTACTTAATTCATTTATTTGGTGAATTCAGGTAATTAGAGGCATTGAACGGAAAAGATGCAGAAAAACGGCAAAATAAAGAAAATACAACTAAAACCACATTATGGAAGCTTAGAAGATATTACGGCGTAACGACACACAGGAGTTATGCTGTAATCAATTATTAATTATGATGAATTTGTGCTGACGAGGCATTACGGCGTAACGTCTCGAAATAGTTACGCCGTAAAATATTTATTGAAGATAATTATGCTGACTAAGGGTTATGGCGTAACGTAATGATAAAATTATGCCGTAACATATTTTTACACTACAAGATTAAATGTTGCGTCAGGAAGATTACGGCGTAACGTGGTCAATGTTGTTACGCCGTAAAGTATGAATCATCACAGGGACTAAAGCTGCGCAAAAGTTATAAAGTTTCAAGAATTATATGAAGTTGTAAAAGAACTCGAGGGGCTAAACTCGTACATAGATTAAACCTTCTAATTATTATATAAACAAGCAAAAGTACCCGCGCGTTGCTGCGGGGCGGGTTATTTTTTATTGGTGTGCTTAGTCATAAGAACCCGCGTGTTGTGGCGGGACTAATTTTTTTTACTTAGGGTAGGCGGTTTTTTTTCGCGCCATTTATTTTAAAGTTATTAAGTACGCACGTTGTTGCAGGGTGTTATTTTTATTTTATTTTTTTATTTATTTTATGCGGGGTTATTTTATCGGTCCCATGGTTAATAGTTTTTTTATATGCGCCTATGTATTGGGCCTCATGGCGCGGGTATTTTTTGATTTGAAAAAAGTCAGTATTTTGTAAAAAAAATTATTATGTTGTGCCGAACAAATTTTTTTTTAATATTATTTTGTGCGGGTTTATATTTTTGTTCTCATGTTTTATAGTGGTTTTTTTATATGGGCTTATGTGTTGGGCCTCATGGCGCAGATATATATTGATCTAAATAAATCAGTACTTTTATAATTTTCTTTTTTAATTTTGTGCTGAGTATTTTTTTTATTGGTATTATAAAAAAATTGGGTCGGCCCAAACCGAAAGCCCATTGCGTATTTATAAAAAAAAGTGGCCATATTACTGTAGCATGACGTAAAAAACGACGTCGTATCACTTTTGTGCCGAACAAATTTTTTTTAATATTATTTTGTGCGGGTTTATTTTTTTGGTCTTATGTGCGGAGGTATTTTTTGATATGAATAAGTCAGTACTTTTGTAATTTTCTTTTTTTTATTTTGTGTCGAGTATTTTTTTTTTGTATTGCGTATTTAAAAAAAAAAGGGGGGGCCGGCCCAAACTGGGAGCCCATTGGGCCGAACACTGTTCATATTACTGTAGTACGACGATTAAAAAAAAAAAGTGGGTCGGCCCAAACTGGGAGCCCATTGAGCCGAACACTGTTCATATTACTGTAGCACGACGTAAAAAACGACGTCGTATTACTTTTGTAATGTGTATGTATATAATGAGAGTACGTCCCGTAAATTTTTTTTCTTATTTTTGGCCAAAGAAGGGGAGCGGGATTATAAAGTTTTTTTTTTTTTTTTTTTTTTTTTTCCCCATAACACGTAACCGAGCCCATTAAGAGCCGGGAACTGTTCATTTACTGTAAGCAGCAATCAAAAACGACGTAGTACCACTTTTAAAATGAGCACTTTTTTTCATATATTTTGTGGGCGGTTTAATTTTTCGGTTCTCAATTGTTATAGTTTCTTTGTTCTTATATAAATGGCAATTCGCGCGTTTTTTTTTTTTTTGGCCCAGGCCGATAGAAAGTCGTAAAAAGTTAAAAATGAGAGTACTCCCGTATTTTTTTTTTCTTATATTTGCCAAAAGAAGGTAGCGAAAATTATAAAGTTTTTTTTTTTTTTTTTTTAATTTTTTTGGGCCGATTAACAGTACCCGAGGCCCCGTGGGCCGGGATAACAGTTCATTTTCAGGGATTCAAGCCGCAAAAACGGCGGCGTTTTACTTCTCTAATGTGTATTAGTATAATAAGTTTTGGGTTAAGTGATTTTGCCTAGTGGATCGACAACTATATTGAAATGTTATAAAATGAGACGATATTAAAATTAAATTTGAGTAGAGAAAGAGTTACAGTTTACCAATTGGTTGAAAAGTCTTTGAGAGTGAAGTCTTGGTATGAAGAAGACAATATTAAAATGGTAGGTAAAGAAAGTGAAGTTACAAAGAGTAAATAAAGGTCACTAGGTTGACTCCAAGTCAACTTTACATGTCCAAATTGCATTTCTAGTCCCTTTATTTTAGATAACATGCATGTTCTTTGTATTAGGTTATATCAAACTCTCATGAATGCTTATTGGTGAAAAATTTGCGAGATAGGCAAATATATCTTTGTTCTTTTTATTAGCTTTTACAATATACAAAAAACAAAATCGCACCACTAGTCTCCAAAATGCTTATCGATGAAAAGTAGCACTGAGATGATGATGATTCCTTGGTAAACATTGTAAAAAAAAGATTTTAAAAGGTAAATTAATAAACTGAATCAAAGGATTCAAGTGAACGAGATGATAATTCGACCTTTACTTGATTTACCATAATTTTTTCTTTTCTAAACAGCTTGAGAATGGTAAATCAAGTAAAACAGAAAACACCCTTGTTTTCCACAAAATGTTTTGTGGAAAACAAGAAAAACAGAAATCGCGTTCTATTCGTCGTTTCCAACAAAATTATCTACAAAACACAAAATTCTTATTTCCTCTTTTTATACACAAAACTAGAAAACAATTTTATTTTGTTTTCCCTATTTTCCTTTTACGACACCGGATCTATTTTCCCCCTTTATTTCCCATGTAACACTAAACACCCAGAGCTGGCAAACCGGGCACGTCGGGCGAGCACGGGCACCAGGCAAAATGGGCTCGGGATAAAACAGGAACGGGACAGAACGTTTTCGTCCGTTTATTACGTTCTCGCCCATTTTTAAACGATTTTGTCCGTTTTTATACGTTTTAGTCTGTTTTTTTACGTTTTCGTCCGTTTTTACGATTTTGACAGTTTTTTTACATTTTCGTCTAATTTTTACGTTTCCGGCCGTTTTTTACGATTTCGATAGATTTTTTACGTTTTCTTCTGTTTTTTTACGTTTTCGTCCGTTTTTTGCCCTTTTTTTACAATTTTGACACTTTTTACGTTTTCATACGTCTTTAACGTTCTCGCCTGTTTTTTTACAATTTCGTCTTTTTTTAGGTTTTCATCTGTTTTTTACGTTTTCGTCTGCTTTTTTACGTTTTCGTCCGTCTTTTACGATTTCGACGATTTTTTTCCCTTTTTTACAGATTTGACGTTTTTTACGTTTTTGTCCGTTTTTTACGATTTTGACAGTTTTTTTTACGTTTTCATACGTTTTTTAACGTTTTCGCCCGGTTTTTTACGTTTTTGCCCGTTTTTTATGACTCGACAGTTTTTTACAATTTCGACTGTTTTTTTACGTTTACGTACGTTTTTTTAATGTTTTCGCCCGTTTTTTTACGTTTTCACTTGTTTTTTTACGATTTCGACAGTTTTTTATGTTTTCGTCTCTTTTTTTACGTTTCATCCGTTTTATCGTTTTCGTCCGTTTTTTACGTTTTCGAAAGTGTTTTTTACGTTTTCGTTCGTTTTTTAACGTTTTCGTCCGTTTTTACGTTTTCGAAAGTGTTGTTTATGTTTACGTCCGTTATTTTACGTTTTTGTTCGTTTTTTACATTGTCCTTTTTTTGTTTTTTCGTTTGTTTTACGATTTCCTTTGGTTTTTACGTTTTTTACGGTTGCGCCCGTTTTTTTTCGTTTTTGTCATTTTTTTTATGTTTTCGGAAAAAACGTACGAAAAAGTAAAAACCAGAAGAAATCGTAAAAAAAAGACGAAAAGGGAAAATAAAGACGAAAACGTAAAAAAAACAGACGAAAACGTAAAAAAACCAGACGAAATCATAAAAAATAGACTAAAACGTAAAAAATGGGCGAAAACGTAAAATACAGGCGAAAACGTAAAAAACATAAAAAAATCGTAAAAAAACCAGACGAAATCGAAAAAAACTGACCAAAAACAACAAAAAAACGGACGAAAATGTAAAAAAAAGGACGAAATCGTAAAATAATGGACGAAAACGTAAAAAACGGACGAAATCGTAAAAAAAACGGACGAAAACGTAAAAAACGGGCGAAAACGTAAAAAAACGTACGAAAACGTAAATAACGGGCGAAAACGTAAAAAAACGTACGAAAATGTAAAAACCAGTCGAAATCGTAAAAAATGAACGAAAATGTAAAAAACTAGACAAAATTGTAAAAAAAAACG
>BQNB010118429.1:0-20994 GCA_026074375.1 Tanacetum coccineum | reverse complement strand
AATTTACTCTTGTTTCTGGATTCGATGCTTGAGTCCTTTATATATCAATAAGCTAAGTTGCTGAACTTACTGTCAGGCTTGATTCTATCATATACAAACAAACCAAAAATAATCATATCATAATATAATATACATCAAAAGATAACATGTTTTAAGTTTAGATGCATCATGACATGAATAAAATAAATGTACAGAGATAGAAATCAAAAAGTGTTAAGTAGAGAGATAAGGGGTCGGACTGGTCCTTGTCAAGTGGGACTGTCGAAGTGCTGGCCTCTCCAGTCCTCTATCTAACCCTGCGCCTCTGATATGGTACATGGGTCTCAGAATACCTCGTATAGGTAGCTCTACTCGCGTCAAGTAACTGTGATATACCACTAGATGCCCACACGGTAAACCTAGAAAAGTATCTAGCTATCGCGTCTATAACATCGCGTTGCTTAGCCAAGCTCTCTCGAATCCCATGAACCTCTTCCTCTAACCTAGCCATCCTTTGGGGCATGGTCCTAACAGCTGGTGTAGCTACGAGTGGTGGCTGAGGTGCATGTACAGGTGCTGGAACACCCTGAGCACCCTCATCAACATCGGGAGCACCCTCAGCGACCTCTAGGGCACCAGCCGCAGCATCTAGCTGCCTCTTTGGTCCCGATGCTACCCATGCCCAAGTATCATCAAGATCATCGTAAATCTGTAGTTGCACCAGCTCAGCAATATCAATCACAGGGAGGTCTCAGACTATCACCGTCAATTCTTGAAGTCTCTGCTCAGTAAGCAGCCCAAAATGCTCAGCTAGATAAGCAACGAACTAACCCTAGATATCATCGCCCTACGCTTCCTCCCTGAAGAAAATATCCTCAAATATCAAGCCAAAAGATAAGGGATGTTGACTGAATCAACATCCATGCCCCTGAGGTAAAATAAATCAGTCACAGTCACATTCTCATGTGACTGACTCCTCCCAGCAATGCTGCAGGCAATCAACCTATGGCATAAATTAGCATCGAATCTCTAATCGCAGTGTAAGACAGGGATGTGCCAAGGAAATCCCCCTCAAATAAGATCCCTCTCCAATAAGCACTCAGATTCCCCTTGTCGAGGATCTGCCTGGCACTCTCATTCCAGTACGTCCTAAACCTAGCGGACTTCATCTCCTCCGCAATGTGTAGACCCATACCCAAAATAAACTCTCTCCAGCTCATACGACGCTTAGCCCCACCTAACCGGAACTGTAACGCCCCAACCGTATCAAGATCAAGTACCGCCTCACCAAACCTAAACATACTAAAGAAATCTAAGATAAGCTCATGTACTAGTGGGCCTCGAACCTCAAATAGCCATCTCCAAGCTCGACTGGTAAACACATTCTGCCCCTGAGCATCCCTGTGCTCCATAAGCATCCTACCGCTCAATCCTTCAGCCATCACAGCCGTCAATCCCCCAAAATCGAAAACTTGTACCTGATATACCCCTCTACCATATGTCTTCCCCAACCTCTCCTCAAAATCTACAATATCCCCCTCCGAGTACTCTAAACCCTCAAACCTAAGGTACTGATGTCTCTAATCTCTAGGTGAAAGAGCCATATCTGCAAAATTAAACGAAATCAATACATAGAAAAATTTATCTTTCTGATCTAGGTGTAAGTACGGCGTATTGGGAAGTGGATACAACGTATAAATCAAAGATGGGTACACCGTATCCATTAGTTATCCAATACGGAGTATTGGGAGTTTTAGGATCAATACGTCGTATAGAGATAACTCAATACGGCATATAGGAGATACGGAGTATTGGTTCAATACGGGTACTAGATATGGCGTATAGGGAAACCAATACGCCGTATAGGGATTCAAAGGGTAGAATTTTCAAAAAGGTCAATACGCCTATCCAGGTTAATGGATACGTCATATTGATTTAAAATTTGGGTAAAAAATCTCGATACGCCGTATCCATTTTACTGGATACGCCGTATCGAGTTTGTAGTTTAAAAACGAAAAGGGAATTCCCATTTCTATCCATTTGATCCAAAAACATAAAGCACCTCTAAATTCTTAATTATTTGCAGGGATACATAGTAAGGTATTATGGTGAAATGCAGAACCCCTAAATCTCAACCTAAACCCTAACCCTAATCGATTATCACAAAACGAAAAAGGAAAAAGAATAGGGAGTGATTCGAGCACATTACCTTGTGATTAGGAATTGAAAGAGATGAAATTTAAGCGACTAAGAATCGGACTCCAAGTTTTGATCGCGGTTAAAATTTTGAGAGTGTGAAAAGTGTGCGTAAAACTTATCCGGCGTATCAGCTGGGTTTTTATACCCAAACTCGATACGCCGTATAGAGGTTTGTTCAATACGGCGTATTGAACGAAATTGTTGACTTAGTCAACTCTGGTTAAAAACAGTGGATACGGCGTATAGGTATTTAGAAAATACGCCGTATTCATTCTTGGAGACCAATTTCCTTGATTTGTTAAGGTAGAGAAAAACGTACCTTGGCCTTCGAAATTTATTCGTGTAAGCACCATCCTTATAAAACCGCTTGGGGTCGAAGGGAATGCCAAATGGCACATATAGATTTTTAATTTTAAAAATTAATGGCTTCCCTTCGTGAAAAAATATCTGACTTATCACTTTGGCGATTAGAATGAATTTACTTGTTTTTGACGGTTTGCTTTTATCGTCGTGATTTGTCTTTATGTTTTTATCAAACTCAATGGGAGTGGTGTCATTGCTTATGCAAACAATACTATCCATTGGTTTGATATCAATGCTTTCCGAACACAATTCAGTATTGATTTCAACATAGTCACTTACTGGTTTCGGTTTTAAATCACCGACATGAATTAATTTATAAGAAAACGAATCCTTCTCGCATGTAAAAGTATAATCTTCGTTGTCAAAATCAGAAAATGATATACTAAAATCAAAATCAGTTTTAATTGCATCATAAATATTTACAGTTGGTTCGAGTGAAGCATTCTCGTTTCATGTCAGTGCATCATTGTATACAATAGCTGGGAAGTCTGCTTCAAAATCTGTGAAAAAATCAAGATCATCATAATAAATCTTACCGTATGTAGCATTTTCCTAATTAAACGTCCAACCACGCGTTTGAGATTTTTTCATCTTGAAGTTTGATGTATTCCTCCATAGTGATGTTTGGATCGTCCATCATCAACTGACTGAAATCACAATACAAAATCAGAAACAAATACCAAAAAACAAACAAAGAAGAAAACACAGAAAAACTAAACTGATCTAATTTACACTATATTTTGCCGACTTTACCTAAAACAACACTTATATTTTGCATTTATTCAAGTTTTATATTTATATTTTGCCGACTTTACCTAAAACAACACTTTAACGGGCAATATACCCGATCAGATGTAGTTTCGTTGGTAAGTAGGGTGTCGATCACTAAGAGCGAGAACATTAATGTTTTATTCTATTAATATTTTGGTTAACTAAACTAAGTTAATTTAAGCTATGTTAATTCTATTCTATGTTAAACCTATGCTAAACCTATGTTAATCCTAATTCTAACGGATAAGGGGGGATTTTAGTCTGAGAGACTGGTACAGGTTGTATGGTAACTTAGATCAATTTAAAACATAATAACTCACGCAAGCAGATAGACAAAAGATAGAAGAGCGGTCTAGTCAAATATAAAAAAACTGTATTAACCATGATTAATCCAATTAAAACGTTGGTTTGTTTATTTAGTGCAATGAGTGCTTATCTCGAGGCGGCATATCATTCCAAGATTTAGGCGGTACTTCTTCCTAAAACCTAGACATGTAGAATTCTGTCACAATTAAACGCATCCGCATAAAGCATCCTATTTACTGATTATAATCTATCTTAGGAGATTAATAATGGTGATCTTATTAAACCCTAGCTTATAGAGACTTTACCCACTTACTGCTTAATGGCAATTTATATTCTAGTCGTCCACTATCCAAGTCTTTACCAAAGGAATCAGTACAATATTTGATGATCCTAGGTCACATGCTAGTCTAACTTATTCAAATAAACCAATGGTAAAGATAGGACATTAATTGTGATCCTATTGTTCTAGATATATAAATCACTATATGGAGAGCCATCCCGGCATCTACCTAACTTGATCGGTATCACTAGATCCAGTTGAATGATAGGTCACATACAAAAGCACGTAAACAAGTATGAATTGATAAACATAAAAAAACAATCAACGATAAATTAAGCATTCAATATAAGCATACCAAACATTTAAATCTTCATAAACATGGCTAATACCTAAAGGTATTAGCCCTTAATCATTATAATCAATACAAGAATAATAATTCAACCAAGGTAAACTAACCGAGTTAAACGAATGTACCAAAAATCAAATGGTTACTAGAGTATAGGAGATTACAAGGTGTTTCCTATGAAATCAATAGCTTTGCTTGACCTATTCTGCTCTTCTTAGCTTTTGAAAATCAATTTTTGTGGTTAAGGTATCAAAAATATGATCAAGCACACCTAAAACTCATTTTTAGGTCTTCTATTTATAGTGTCTGGAATTTGGTCGATACGGCGTATCGGTTGAAGTTAATACGACGTATCAGGGGTTTATTGGAGTAGGGACCACGTTCGATATCTTCCAGAATATTTTATTACTATATCTTGGATACGGCGTATAGAATTCTTCTGGATACGGCGTGTTGGACTTTGATCTTCATGGTTTCTTGTGAAGTGCAGGCACAAATACGCCGTATCTTTCTTGATGGATACGGCGTATTGGATGTCAGAACAGTTTCTTCATATTTCTTCGTTTAAGCTCCAGAATGCGCGCCTTTTAGCTAATCTTCACAAAGTACTCCATAATTACTGCAATTCTCAAATATAAATGATTAAGTAACAATTCTTGCAATAATTATACAAAATGGGTAATTTACATGGGATAAATGGTGCTATAAAAGTAACGTTATTTGATGTCATCACATTCATATAGTATACTAGAAAGTATACTTACATTTTTAGCAAGTATTCAAAGTTAACTTACACATTTTATTTTGTAAGTAATCTAACAAAGTTACTTACACATTTTTGTAAGTAACCAAGTGAGGATTACTTACACATTTCATCTTTGCAAGTTAATCAAATGTACTTGCACATTACATATTTTTAAACACAAGTCACTTACCTTTTTAAGTATATACATATACTTTCTATTTAAACACATTTTGACAAAAGGAAAACGCAAAGTGATTTTACCTCATGGGTGACATCACATTATCTTTCCAAATCTAAAAAACCCGACATTCAAAGATATGGAAAGATTTTCTAAGATTTTGTGGAGTTATAAATATCTCCTTAGATCGTTTAAGCTCAGTTTGTTTAGAACTTATATATAGGATTAACAATAACAATGATAACAATATGCACAACAGAATTAAATAAAGAACATCAATGTTATTTGAACAAGGTTTTATTAACATACACCAAGCCTCAAATCTATATGATCAGTATAGATCGTGTTACCACCTGTAACAGGGATCAACGATCCTTGAGGCTACACTATCTATTAACTAATAAACTAACTATTTAACTACTATAAGTCTACACACGTTTTTCTGTGTCTAGACTCTCATTGGAAGCACACTATGATACACACACGTTCCTGGATACTAAAACTATGTGTCTATGATCTCTTTATATGGAGAGATCATGACTTACAAATGAAGCTAACTAAAATAGATAAGGAAACTAAATCATTTAAATCTTGATCAATATTTTCTATAGTCTTTATGTTCTCCACCAGCTTGTAGAATTCCATTGTAAATGAATTAGTCCCTTGTTGTTTCATTCGTCTTCATTTAAGCACATGTAGTTTTGTAATCATCAAATCAATAAACCTAACAATCTTCCCCTATTTGATATTACAAAACTATCTCCATGAGTGAAACAATATTCAATGCTTCCCCTTAACTTATGATCTCCTTGAACATGCCACCACACACAATAAGCTGCAAACCAATAAACCTGTAATCTTCTTTCCCTTTTTGTAATCATCTAATATGGGTCTTCTGTAGATAGGCAACTTGGATCATAACAGCTACAAATCATATACCACAACTACTAATCCAACCTTCCAATACTCAAATTGGCCACCATTACGCACAATAAGAAAAATGAATCTGAGCAGTAGAAATATAAACTAGCAGTAGTAATAAAGATTAGCAGTAGTAACGAAACATTTCTCCTCAAGTGGTGCATGTAGATGGTTAAACATGTTAACAATAAGTTTCCCCTGAAAAATATGTTAACCATCTCTTGAATCTTCAAATTCTGTAGGCTCTATGTAATGATTACTGATGAAGAAAACTAAGTATAACGAACTTGATGTAGAAGTAGAATAACCCAAACTTATATCTTATATCTTGTACTATCCACGTGACGTCAAACTTATAAATAAATCTGTGAAATATAAGTAGATCGCAACCTCTTGACAAAAATCCTCATCTTCTATGAGACACATAACTAAAGTGATAGCAAATGTGAGCATTGAGCACCATAAGAGAATTTACACACCTTTGCTAGATTTGTCAAGTCTTCGTCACATCGTTTCTAAGCACGAACAAGTTATCTCTAAACGTTGTGAGCCGTTTAAGATATGATAAGAACACGCATTCCGAAAAACTCTACTTCAACTTCAAATAAGTAATAAACAACCTTCTTCGTAATCACATCTTTAAATAAATACCAGCCTTTAAACTTTTAAGAACATTTAAAATCATAACCTGTTAGCTTCCCCTTAAATGAAGCATTGTGTTCAATCCAAGATCCAAACCATGGGTGTCATCCGATATCGATTAATGCTAACAGTTTTAACTTTAAGCCTAGCAGTAGAAACAATCCAAGCAGCAGAAACATATAACTGGCAGTATAAACTGTTTTAACTTACTAACAGTTTTAACTTAATATTGCTTTCATATTATCAACTCAAGCAGTATTAACAACCTTTCTTCTTAAACGAGCAACACTAATAATCAACAAGCAGTTGAAACTACTTCTAGCAGCTTTAATGCATATGACTTGGCAGCACTAAGTAATATATGCAGCATCAACCACAAAGCTTGCAGCATTAACAAGTATAAGTAGCAACATTAACCTCTTGGCAGTATGTAGATTAGCAGCATAAAATATACTTCTATTGGCAGCACTAATGGGAACGAGCAATATTAACCATATATACTTTCAAACCAGTAGTAACTATATGCTCCATATCCAAACACATCAGTAGCTTTCAATGGGCTTCCAAAACAATAGTATCAATCCACGAATAAAACCCATCATATAATCATGAAGCAGCAATAAACTCGCATCTATATCCAATAATACAGGAACTTGTTATGGGAACCAAACACAATCCTTAAAGACTATGAATTTTATATAAAAACCGATTCCATTCCCCATCAATATCAAAAGTTATGAATACGCATACAAACCTGTCATCATGTTGCCATCAATATCCCAAACGTATACAAACCTGCTGCTTTTTCTTCTTCCATCCAAGCACAGAAACATAACAAATCAAATATGATATTCACGTTCAATCAGCTATGGTCTGATCCAATAACCATAAAACCACCATGATATGCTTATAAGCAGCAATAACCAAAAGTATCCCCGCCGCAACGTGCAGATATATGCCCACTCGTATACTACAATTCACATACTAGTGTACTACAACTCTTAAGTTTTTTTTCTTCCTTTTGTTTATATTGTGCTACATTATAATCTAAAAAAAATCTTTGCTTTCATTTACAGTCGAAATTTAGAGTCGACACATAAAGTATAAAAAATGTTATTTCATTACAATTATTCGAACAACACCGACAACAAAGTTTAGCCAAAAAATCAAAACACTCTATTCCAATTAACCAATTCCATGTCGAATAACTAACACTTTTGACAAAGCAGATCAACTGTAATATATATATGCTTCACAAAATGAAACAACAACGTCCAACCCACTTTTCCAAAAACCCGACCCG
Source organism: Tanacetum coccineum (assembly GCA_026074375.1). NCBI lineage: Eukaryota > Viridiplantae > Streptophyta > Magnoliopsida > Asterales > Asteraceae > Tanacetum > Tanacetum coccineum. The sequence continues at coordinate 12,961 of BQNB010118429.1, read as the reverse complement.
AAAAAACTTGACCCAAGAAAACCATACCTGTAAAAAAATTATTTTTGAATAACTTACTAAAGGATGTGCATATCCTACTCCGAAGTTCCAGATCCGTCACTGAACTAAACGACCCCTTAGAGAGGTAGGTAAGCTTTACCCCAACAACATGTTATTGGTATGCTACCTCAACACTCCTAATAACACACTAATAACTAAAACCCGCTCCCTAGCAAAATACCAATAACATGTTATCCGTCACTTTTTTTTTCTTCATTTTTAACAAAATACTTTTCATTCATTCAAATATTACAATACGGGAATAAAGAAAACATACAAAATCAAAAAAATTAAAATATGATTCGAGCTTTTACATTGCTCGATAAACCCTAATGAGCTTTTCCTTCTCAGCAATAGTTCAAAGCAATTCGTTCATAGCAGCCACCAAGTTGCTAGAGTTTCTCATATCGTTTTCAGTCGTCCTTTGCAGAGTATGCAAACCGTAGCTGATAAGGGGATCAGCTGACATCCACTCCACCCTCAGTATTTCAGGACCACGGCTACGTATTTGCTCAAGATGACGTTCAACAAATTGTTCGCCAGTGCGACATCAGCTTCTAGTTCTTCCCGTAGTCGTCTAAGGATACTTCGTCTCAGATCATTTGGTTCAGTAGCCATAGTGGGTATTTATAAGTGAAAGAGTTTAAAAGAAGGTTGAGAGAGTTTAAAAAAAGGTGTGTGAAAAAATGAATGATGGTAAAAATGATAGATAAAAATGGTTATAAGTGAAAGGTTTTCTTTTTTTTAATTATTTTCATTACTAGACACTCCCGTATTCAATTTTTTTAAAAAAGAAAAAGAAAAACAAGAGGTGAATTACCTGACGAGAGTATCAATGACGCGTTTATCGATACCCTATGACGGCGCCATTAATACTCAATTTCGCCAATAACATGCGTAAGTATCACACCCTTTACTGAGCTCTCCTAGTTACACATGTACAACCGGCGCTTTGTTTCATCCACAACGACAACAAAAGCATCCATTATCTCTAATCTCATTGCACATGTTTTTGCCTTTTAGCTTGTTTTATACGGTCATGCTGGATAAGTAAAAATAACATAAACTTGACATCTATAACAATTCATTGTTAGAATCCAGATCGATTAATAAGGTTTTTATTTTGAGAAGATTGAGAAAGTTTTTAAAAATGATAGATTTTTTAACTTTGATTCAAGTTTTTCAAGCGTAAAACTCATTTAATGTGATTATAATTAAATATGTGTAAAAAAAATCCGAATCAATGTTAAAAATCTCTCGTTTTTGCAATATAAGTAAAATACTGAATCTTCTATACAAATTTAAGAAATCATTACCATAAATCGATTTTAGCAATGATTTGTGAATCAAATTTGTGATTTATAGATTTGATTCACTATTAAATGATGTTTATTTGCGAATCAAATAAAAAAATATGAATCAATTTGCTCAAACGTAGATTTCTCAATCTTCTCAAAATAAAAATCTTCTCAACGGAACCAGAGCCTTCATTGTTATTAGTTAAATGCTTATATTTATATTGAGTAAGAATCAAATAAGAAGAAAAATTAAAATGAGAACACTGAGAAAAAATTTCAACCACACATTTCAGATACACTTAAAAAATGGATGCACCCCCTCTTAAAATTTTTCTTTTTTATTTAAAAGGCAAAAATTCAATAAAGATCTCATTTTTATCATAGATTCAAAGACTTCATCTCAACCCTTTATTTTTTTATCAAATTAAATAAAACTCACTTTTCACTTTTTTTTTTAAATTAAATATCTCACAAACCGTTAATCGTTACGTAAAATGAAACATACCATTACAATGAGAATTAAATCATATTTCTATAGAGGGGCACTTTGATATATTTTCGACGAACTTTTTTTTCAATTTTATTTTTCAGTCACGTCTAGAAAGATCACATGGGATTCTGAAAAATCACATGTGATTTGTATCACAAATCATATGTGATTTTATTAAATCACATGTGATTCTGATACAAATCATATGTGATTTTTTCAGACGTGACTGAAACAAATCAAAGAAAAAGTTAGTCAAAAGTTCGTCGAAAGTATATCAAAGTGCCCCTCTATAGAAAGATGATTTAATTCTCGTCGCGATGGTGTATATTTTGTCGTTTGACGTTTTACCGTCTGCAAGATATTTTAATTTTAAAAAAGATGTGAAAAGTGGGGTTTTTTAATTTAATAAAAAAATATGTGGCTATGATTGGTCCATTAAATCTTTGATAAATATTAGATCTGCATTGATCTCATCCCGTATTTAAAATGTGTGACTAGAAATCATTTTTATTATTTTCGTTTAAAATTTTCTTCTCATTTGATCTTTTATCTATATTTATATTTATATTTATTTATACGCTATATATATCATTAGGCGAGTTGAGATAAATGAAGATCTAATATTTATCAAATATTCAATGAACTTATCATAGCCATTCATTTTTTTATTAATTAAAAAAAAACTACATTCCACCTCTTTTTAAAATTAAAATATCTTGCAAACGGTAAATCGTTAAACGACAAAAATACACCACCGCGACGAGAATTAAATCATCTTTCTAACGAGGGGAACTTTGATATACCTTCGACGAACTTTTTCTTTCTATTTTTTTTGTCACGTCTGAAAAAAATCACATGTGATTTGTATTAATCACATGTGATTTCACAAAATCACATGTGATTTCATAAAATCATATGTGAATTTGTAAAATACAAATCGCATGTGATTTTTCAGAATCACATGTGATCTTTTCTAGACGTGACCAAAAAATAAAATTTAAAAAAAATTCGTCGAAAGTATATGAAAGTGCCCCTCGTTAGAAAGATGATTTAATTCTCGTTGCAATGGTATGTTTCATTTTACGTAACGATTAACGGTTTGTGAGATATTTAATTTTTAAAAAAAAAGATGAAAAGTAAGTTTTATTTAATTTTATGAAAAAATAGATAGTTGAGATGAAGTCTTGAGATATATGATAAAAATTGAATTTTTATTGAACTTTTCCCATCATTAGGTACAGTAAACGGTTAGGTGCAAAAAAGAAAAAAAAATATCGGCACCACTGCTTCGGACTCTATGACTAGTTACACGAAACATTATATAAAAAATGTCTAATGATTTATTTATAAAAGGATTTAACGGTGAAAAGGTTTTAAGTTGCGAACAAAATGACCTCGATAGTGTAATAATGTTGACTTATGTATAATTTTATAAAAGATATTGAACTTTATTTATAAAATTAAATGTGTTTGCAAAAAACAAAGCAAAAATAAAATTCAAAACACACCCTTAAATTACGTAATATATTTATAAACTACCCTAAAGTTTGTTTAAGTATAAATTTGATAAAAAGTTCCAAAACAAACCCCTAAATTAAATATCAAGTTATGAAACTATATTAAACTAACACTTTTTACATTTTTTATATAACAAACTATATTTATAAAATATGTAACAAATATTCAGCAAATTTTTTATAAAAATATACCAATAAACACACTTTTAGATTTCTAATGAAATGAACCTAATATTGAAATGCTTTTTCACTTACATACGATTAAATACAAAAAATATTAAAATTCTAAAATTTTAAAATGAACTTCTTATTTTTTTGGTAAAAGGTTAAAGTTTTGTAAGTCTGTTTTGAAAAATATATCAATAAAAGGTCTATAAATTTCAAATAAAACTAGTTCAACATTACAATACTTTTAACTTACATTATATAAAAAATCAAGGATTAAAATTTTAATATTAGCTTCTTAATTTTTGGGTAGTATGTCAAAATTATTGCAAATATTTGAATATAGGATTAAAATTTTAATATTAGTTTATGAAAGATTTTATATATACGTTTTACTTTTAAAGTATAAACTAATTAATTAAAAGAAATCACTGGTATAATAATTGAGCTTTTATAATGTTAGAGCATTCACTATTGTGGTTTATAAAATGATCTAAGAAAAGATGAAGTGGTCTATCATTATATTAACCATTGTAGAAATGTGTTTCATGCTTATGTAGATTGAAAATGTCTAATATCTTAGACCTCTTCAAAATTTAATGCTTTTTTGTTTAATAAGGTTTTATAAAGCTTTAAAAAATTTATGCTTAGTGAATGAAAGTTTATACCAAGAAAAAGGAAAAAGTTTATGAATTTAGAGCCCGTTTGGTATGTAGATTGGTTTGAAATTGTATTTGGATTTGGTTTTAGATTTAGAATAAGATTAGAATTTGAATTTGATGTTAGTAAAATTTAATGTTTGGTATCCTTTAAAATTTAATGTTTGGTATCCTTCAGACATAAAAATATATAAAATAATAAATAGGCATAAAAGTATTACAAAATATAATAATAATAAATGAAGAGAAAGCAAAAATGAAAAATAAGGACAAACAAAGAAATAGTCATTATGCAGAACATTTTTTTGGTAAAGGGTTTCCCCGGTAAAATATATAACACCAAAAAGACGTTTAAGAACAAAAGGTGTAGGTGAAGCCCTACAACCCAACCCGTTACATGGGCAAACAACAACGCACTAAACTGCAAAAACCAAACACAACCATATCATAAGAAAGACAACCTAACTTATGGATAAACTGACAACAAGATCTATTTCCTACCCCGGTCTTTAAGCCGGATATCAAATTGATCTTCAAACTTATTACCTTCAGGAAATATAACTTTATCCACTTCATCATCAGACTCGAAGTCTTCATTCCACGTAGGCGATGTATGCTTACTAATCGTGGCATGTCCCACCGCTTGATCCACTTCTTGATTACCCATAGAACTAGATACACAACATGCATCTCCTTCGTCCACATTATTTAATATATCAAAAGAGTTTGAGGTAGATGGACCATTTACCTTATTAATAGAAGAATTAGCGTCCGTTGGACCCTTATTAACCAAATCAGCTCCACTCTTGTTCGTACCCGTTTTTTGCCAATAAAAATTAGGTTTTGGCTTAGTAAGCCGAATACCATCAATATGTCTAGCCCTAGGCTGCTGATCAGCCTTTTTACCTTTATTTTTCTTCCTTTCAACTTCCGTAAACCCATCACTATTCATAACCGGAGTAGTACAAGTAACAGGTTCTCTAACAATCTTTGGGCACTTATCATCGGAGTGACCAAAATTTTTACAGTCGGCACACCTTGGGGGCTGCCATTCATACTCCACACTAATGACTTCCCTAGTATAACTGGTTCCATCCTCATTTGGAACAGCCATAATCACCTCCTTCTTCAAATCCGTATCCGAGCTAATCTCAACAAGAGCACGAGCAAAACTAATACGACCCCATGCTTCAACACACATAGTGCTCGTAAAAGCATCCAACATTAATGGTTTGCCTATTTGAGTAGCAATAGGACTAAGACCATCCTCTGAATATGCAACTAGAGGAACTTTATGCAACTTAACCCAAACAGGAACCTTAGTTACCTCATCTTTCCTCAAAGGTAAGCTCGGCGTCCATTTATTAAGAATTAATGGAGTATTGTGAATCAACCATGGACCCCGTTCAAGCACTTGTTCCATTCCCCTCTTATCAGAAAACTTGAAAAGAAAAATGCCATCATCATTTCTCATCAATTTTTGAAGCCCAAATTTGCCCCACGTGTTGTTTACATAGTTTTGAACAATTGGGAATGCAAGGCTTTTACCTATGAAATAACCCACAAGCGAATTCTCATACTTGTTCTTGACCTTATCAATAGCATCCCGTGGAAGAACAATGTCATAATTTTCCACTTTCTCCTCATTAACAAATGACCAAAAATTTAACTTCTTACTTGGCACATGACTCGGGTCGTCATTAGCATCAAAAAGATTAGGCACCGTCTTTGGCTCTTTAACCCCCCCCCCCCATAACAGACTCGCCTCAATTAGAATCCATTACACCTCCCATATCATTAAATATATTAGCAAAGACGAATGCCCTCATTACAAGGCTACATAAACATGATTCCCCAACACTGAACCTCACAAAGTCCGCATCAGCCACATTTGATTTCCATTTGTATCTACTTGCTGAATTCCTTCCGATATGTACAAACTCAGAAACATGAGCGCATCAGATGTGTCTCCTTATTACTTCATTCACGGCATCAATAGGCATACAACCTGATTGAACTTCATTCACTTGGACAGATACCTACACACCTGATCACAAGATTCTGTTTGGACATAAGTAAAGACGTGCTCTGTACCATCAGGTGCAATCGACACCTTTCTCCTTACCTTAAAAGGTTGTATACCCACACCATCCTTCTTGGTCTTACCAGCACCTGCAACATCAATAGTATCACCAGCAGTACCTTTAGGCCTAGTTAATCAATTTCAATGGCTTGGCTCCATTGTTAGCACCAGAACTCATCTTTTCCATCCCTCTTAACCCACAAACACAATAGCAACCACATACGAACATCAACCTAACTCAATCCCTAACCCATATCTATTTTAATGACCAGCAAGGTGGTTTTGATAAGATAGATGAAAAAATTATAGCGGCTGCCCTAGAAACAGAAGATACTTAGCCCTAATCAATCAATAACCCAGAAAAACCCTTGTAATGGCATGCAAACAAGAGGATTTGATGAATAACGAATGAGATAAGGCAAGATTAAGAGACCAGATCAGGTTTCTAGGGTGGCTGGAAATCACCAAAAATAGGCAAGATTAATTAAAAGAAATTACTGGTATAATAATTGAGCTTTTATGATGTTAGAGCATTCACTATTGTGGTTTATAAAATGATCTAAGAAAAGATGAAGTGGTCTATCATTATATTAAGGGTAAAAGCTATAGATTACCAATGTACTTACATTTTTGTCTTGGATTGAACCATTTACTTTTTTATTAGCGTATTTAACCAAAATCTTTCAAATCTTGATTCAATATGACTAATTTTGTTACCGGCTACCGGCTAATAATTTCCAAGTAGTTTTTTTTTTAAATTTTTTATTACACATGCATTTTTAAGTATACTTTTTTATTTTTGGTCAGCCATATTTTAATGTTTATTTAGATGGGCCCTCTCCATCATCCCTTAAATATTTAACTCACACCCTAATAATCATAAATCAACATTCCGCCTGCAACTTTCACATCAACCTCCACCTACCACCATTGTCTTCTCGACCAGAACCACAGATCAACAAAAATCAAAGATCTAGAAAACGTATAGATAAATTCTTGTTCTTGTTATAGATCTATTTTTTATACATCTCATTTACGTCCAAGAACTAGACGACGGCGACAACCTCGACACAAAACCCCAAAATGAGATATAGTCCAATCCATCATATAATCCTCATATGAGTTCCAGCCCATTTAAAATATGCATACAAAGTATGGTTATATACCACTAACCTTGTACACACCACACAACCCTATCTTCACTCTTCTTATTCACACGCAGACACAAGAATAATCAACCATATCACTCCACTCCATTTTCCACTGTAATAACTCAACCACAAATATCAAACAAAATAATAATCCTCAGCAACATCATCTTTCTTGTATGGTATACTTCTTTCTGCTTATACATCGAATCAACAAAAAACCCCCTTTATCTTGAATCTTAACGCCCACAAAGAACACAAGAGACCGTTGGCTTTAAGACCTTATACACGGGTCTCGGGTAAGGTTTATGTTTTGTTCTTGTTTCGTTTTGTTCAATGATCAATGAGGAAACTTCTTATCGTGTTGTTGATTTATTAAAGATCACACATTTGTTATTTCAACATGAAAGAGGAACTGAGATCATTTTTGTGTTTTCTATTCAGTTTTGAGTCGTTGGTTGTGTGAAGGAGATGGGTTCGAAGTAGTTATTGAGGAGGATGTGAATTAGGATTAGAATGGATTTGTTGTTGATGTTGGATTTGTTGTTGGATTTCGGTTTTGTTCATGAGGTAAACATAACTGAGTCCAACTCGGTTGTTGTTGTCGAAGGTTATGTGTTTTACTATTTTTCTTTCATCTTCCGAAACCAAAATCCGAAACCACATACTTCTAGTTAGGATCTGTTAGACTAAGTGATTTTCATTTGCGTGTGTATGGTCTTCGAATGAATGAAATATCAATTTGTGAGTAGTGTTGATCGTGTTGAGGTGAAAGTTGATGAATTTGTTTCAATAGATACTAACAACTGTTAATGTAAAAAATATTATGGCTTCAAGGTATAAATGGGTCAAAATACCCGGATCATAAAAAGGTACGGGTTTTGGTTAAAAAAACGGGTTCAGAATTAAATAATCCGACTTATGTGGAAGAAAGTGTCCACGTGGTGGTGACGTGACCCTTAACCGGTCATATGGTTATTATTGAAACATGCCAACAAGTTTCCTGGTTAAAAATGCCAATAAAAGAGTAAAGGGTTTAATCCGGGACAAAAACGTTAGTAAGTTGGTAATCTATAGCTTTTACTCTTATATTAACCATTGTAGAAATGTGTTTCATACTTATGTAGATTGAAAATGTCTAATATCTTAGACCTCTTCAAAATTTAATGCTTTTTTGTTTAATAAGGTTTTATAAAGCTTTAAAAAATTAATGCTTAGCGAATGAAAGTTTATACCAAGAAAAAGGAAAAAGTTTATGAATTTAGAGCCCGTTTGGTATGTAGATTGGTTTGGAATTGTATTTGGATTTGGTTTTAGATTTGGAATAAGTTTAGAATTTGAATTTGATGTTATATAATTTAATGTTTGTTATCCTTTAAAATTTAATGTTTGGTATCCTTCATGACATAAAAATATATAAAATAATAAATAGGCATAAAAGTATTACAAAATGTAATAATAATAAATGCAGAGAAAGCAAAAATGAAAAATAAGGACAAACAAAGAAATAGTCATTATGCAGAAAAGTCATGTTCCTGGCTTAAAATTCGTGGATACCTCTGTCTAAGGTAATCAAGTACTGTTTCAATAACCATAGGCCTAAACCAAACAACTTTTATATCTTTAATTCCATTATTTGAATCTTAAACCCTCACAACAAACACACCCTTATAGTTTAAAATGACTAGTCACTATTATAGTGGATGCCGTTATAATTATGTTAGGTTTATAGATAAAGAATATGGATTGCTTTACATAATTTAGTTACATGAAAACACAATGACATCAAACTATATAGATGTATGCAATATTTTTTGTGAGAAAAAGTAAATTAACTAGACAATTTGAGTGAATATATCATAAACTTTGTATCAAATAATACACCGTCACAATATACAAATATTTTATTTTTTGTTTGTTACCACAGGCATATACGAATATATGATAGATTGATATAAAGAAACTGAAATATTTTAGGAAAGATTTTCGCTAATATAAGAAAAGGGCAGGAATCGGCTTTCTAACTTACTTATCTTAAACAAAATGATAAAAACTCTTACTTTAAAGGCGATCATAGAGCAACCAATAGCCAAGAAGATGTTAGTATTACGACTTATGAATGTGTGGTGTTTTGACCTGATTGAAATTTGAAGTTTGTTAGAAAAACAATTATGTATACCCAGTTACCCATGTCTTTATTGGCTCAGAGCCTCAGACTACAAATTAGCAAAAAATATATGTATGGACTTGGACTATGATATCACCAATGATAATAGTAATGGGCTGAGTACCTACTAAACGCATTTGATGGGCTTTAGATTTCAACGATATAACTTATAAGAATGACCAACGATATAACTTAACACGCCTGCATAAACTGCAAAAATTTCAGTCGATCTTCGTGGATGCATTTTTTTAAGTGTACACTTTCAAAACTCTTATACTTGATTTTTACATAAAGTTTACTAAAGGATAGTTGATTATTTATTATGAATTGTGATACTAGTTAGTAATGACCAAACAATTTTTTTTTGAACAAAAGTCAGATTTAATAAATCATAAGTAAAAATATCATCCATGTAAAGCAACATAAACCTTGTTTCCATCAATAGATGAGCTCGTAAACCATCGACCAGATATATCTTTATCAGAGCCGTCTCATGAATTTCGGAGACCCTGTGCCATATTTTTAAAGTGGCCCACTTAAATTGGAACTTAGAGTTACGTATGCATAACAAAAAACTACTAACAAGACCTAATAAGGTCTTTTGTTATCTTTTTTTAAGCCTATCACACTTATTTTTATGTTTTACATATTTTGATCTACAAATTATAAAAATACTGTAAAATGTGACGGCGTCTAATTATTTCATAAGAGATCAAAGGCATCACAATATTATGCTAACGGTTTGTGTGTATTTGTTTAATATTTTTTATTTGTTACTTATGTCATGAAGTACTGTATAATATTAGTTCTCATATTGCCATAGTAACATGTAATTCAAAATACTTCCAATTCTGAATTAAATTCGAAGTACTTGAACTATGAAAATGGTAGAAGAAACAAATATTTAACAAATAAGAAAATGCCTGAAAATCGTATGAAAGAAAGTGGATCATTTGTAGTGAAAAGAATAATAAAAGCATATATTGCCATTGGTGGCTTATTTTGTTTTGAGCTTACCAAATACACTGGACTAGATAGAAATTTTGAGGCCCTATACTTTTGGGGCCCCTGTGCACTTGCACTTGCTGCACCCCGTTACAACCGGCCCTGATCTTTATATGAAAGAGTTATATATTAAACAAAACGGATCATATGAACCTCCCAAGTGGGAGGGTTTTACATGATTAAATTATGTATGACGGTGACTAAAGCCAAATATTATCTTTGAAAAAAATATGAAAACCATGGTTAAAAAAAGTTTGAAATTTTAGTGAAACTAGATATATATTCATAAGATAATAAAAACAAAATAATTATTTAGTTTACTGAATATTTTCTCTTCTCGTCGTCTTAGGTGGTGGCGCACCAACCGTGGTGACCACTACCATGCGTATAAAGTATAACCCTTTACACCCCTCCTCCAACCACACACGGTGGGGGCTTCTTGCCTTTGAGTAGGTGGTGTAGGGCACCTAATCGATCGATGCACCTTTTGTTTTTGTTTTTTTTATCTGTAAAATATATTATATTATGATGTACGTTGGTATAAAGTGATATATTTTATATTTTTGGTTTGTTAGTTACCATTACACCTATTTGATGGTGAGTTTTTTGATGTATGAATGCTAATGTAACGCTAACATGAAAATAATAATTTGGTCACCATTACCGCTAATCTTATAGATTATTGATTGCTTCAAAATTCAAGAAGATGACATTTGAAGGATCCAAGGTCAATTGTCGAAAGTTATTGCCAAAAATGTCTGGTGCAAAATGATCCCTTAACTTTCTTTATGCGTGGTGCATAAAGAACAACGGCCCACAAGAAGTAATCCAACATTGCCAGGTCTAGTTTGAGAAGTTTGCCATGGTCACAAAGAAAAATATGGACATTAAAGATTAAACACTTCAAAAAATGAGATGGTAAATTTTTTATACACAAACAGGTTTGCTCAGATATTAAACAATATATTACCTTATATTGTTTTGTTTATAAAAAAAATATACCTAGAAATGCTTTTTTTGGTTAAAAACACAAAGTACACAACTTTAGAATTTTGCTATACTGCCGTTAAAATAAATCATTTCTTTTCCTAAATGTATACTATATTCAACATAAAGAAATTGAAAACTTCAATCACATCTAAGTCAACAATACATATTATCAATCGATGTTAGTCTTCTCCCGTCACCTTAGCTACAATAATGATGACCTCGACCCCCTTGTATCTATTTCATGTGGATCCTGTAGTTGTCATTGCGATACGAAACGAGAAAAAAAAAGATCAAGATCACGACTCCTCACAATTCATAAGCGATAATATAGGCTTTCTACATGTGGCATTGCTCTAAGAGGACCTCGATAATTTGACATGTCGATGTTTGTGGTATTACGCTTAACAAATACATATAACAAAAGTCGCATCGTACACGTCTTGTGTACATCCCTACGTTTCAAATTGGCTCGTAAACCATCGACCATATATATCTTTATCAGAGCCGTCTCATGAATTTCGAAGGCCCTGTGCCATATTTTTAAAGTGGCCCACTTAAATTGGAACTTAGAGTTAGGTATGCATAACAAAAAAACTACTAACAAGACCTAATAAGGTCTTTTGTTATCTTTTTTTAAGCCTATCACACTTATTTTTATGTTTTACATATTTTGATCTACAAATTATAAAAATACTGTAAAATGTGACGGCGTCTAATTATTACGTAAGAGATCAAAGGCATCACAGTATTATGCTAACGGTTTGTGTGTATTTGTTTAATATTTTTTATTTGTTAATTATGTCCTGAAGTACTACTGTATAATATTAGACTTAGTTCTCATATTGCCATAGTAACATGTAATTCAAAATACTTCCAATTCTGGATTAAATTCGAAGTACTTGAACTATGAAAATGGTAGAAGAAACAAATATTTAACAAATAAGAAAATGCTTGAAAAATCGTATGAAAGAAAGTGGATCATTTGTAGTGAAAATAATAATAAAAGTATATATTGCCATTTGTGGCTTATTTTGTTTTGAGCTTACCAAATACACTGGACTAGATAGAAATTTTGAGGCCTTATACTTTTGGGGCCCCTGTGCACTTGCACTTGCTGCACCCCGTTACAATATTAAACAAAATGGATCATATGAACCTCCCAAGTGGGAGGGTTTTACATGATTAAATTATGTATGACGGTGACTAAAGCCAAATATTATCTTTGAAAAAATATGAAAACCATGGTTAAAAAAGTTTGAAATTTTAGTGAAACTAGATATATATTCATAAGATAATAAAAACAAAATAATTATTTAGATTACTGAATATTTTCTCTTCTCGTCGTCTTAGGTGGTGGCGCACCAACCGTGGTGACCACTACCATGCGTATAAAGTATAAC
>BQNB010118428.1:0-20994 GCA_026074375.1 Tanacetum coccineum | reverse complement strand
CTCAATTGCTCAGTCGTGATGAGTATTCAATTATAGGCTTGGCAAGGATACACATCTCCACTACTAGAGCTGAGTAACAAGTTTATAAAGGTAAAATAGGTTTTTGTTATAAGGCTTAGGGTTGATTACTCTAACTAATCTTTATCGATACCAATATTCCAGGAGGGCGACAAAGACCACACATACACACCCATAATGACGGGATAGACACATGTGACTGCTCACTCCTACCTAGAATAAGTTAAAGAGTAGGACTAGTAGAGTAATATAGGGTATGGATCTTCTATCTTTCACAAATAGTAATAAACCAACAAGGCAGCTGAGACATGCATACATGGCCGTAATGACAGAATAGACATTCATGCTCGATCACATCCTCATTTGTGTAAAACCCATGGTTAATGATTAGGAAAGGGAAATAAATTGTTATTAAATAAAAATTATGAAACGAATAGACTAATTCCAAGATATAAGTTGCTAGACACTTTTTCCTGACCGTTACCATGATTAAGACACAACTATTTACAAACGTCTTGATCATTGATCAAAAACAACAACCAAAGTTGGCGTTCTCGTAACGGTCAACTTCCCAATCATCCCATACTTTACAAACTTTTACAAGATAAGTGGCGATATCTACCACTTTATACAATACTCTACATCGTTGATTTTTAAGACGTATCAACGAATAATCGATCCTTCATATAATTCCTTCGGTCTAAGATCTTGCGATTATCTCCAAACTTTCCTTCTCTTTTTTTGTTGTGATTTTCTAATTTTTTTGATTTTTTTTAAACACTGTGTGGAGTTTGATCTAGGCTGATCTAGGATTATAAATAACAATGAACATAAATACGAATTTGCACATCGGAATATAATCAAGACAATGTTATTTTCAAGGTTTAACATTACACACAAGCCCTAATTCTATGTGATCAATATTGAACGGTTACCTAACTGTAACACGGATCAAGAAAACCTTGATTACCTTGAGGCTAAACCAACACTAATAGATTTCTACATCTCTACATGTTTTGGTGCACATACACACACACTTTTTCACTTGCACACATAAAACTTATGGATCTCTTTATATAATAGAGTCTATAAGACTTACAAGGAAAACTAATTGTATTAGGAAACTAAATCTTCCTAATCTTTGTTTAAACGGGAGGTTAACTAACCGATGTAGTTAGTTAATAAGCAACATGTAAAGGCGATTTGGGTGTAATCCTAAAATTTACCAATTTAAACAAGTTACTCCATCTAAATCCATAGTACTCATTATTGCGGTCTCGAATAGATATACCAAGCCAAGTTCTAAAGTCCACTACATCACCGGCACACTCATATTTTGTGGAATTTGGGTAAACATTTGGAAACGGATAGGCTAAATTCTTACAATATCTAACAAGGGTTATTGTGTGCGGTTATGTATCAAGTAATTTTCACAAAAGTATGCCTGAAATTTTTTAAAATCTGAGCATAATTTAAGCATTTTAATAATTTTAATGTGAAAAATAGGACAATTGACCATTCCAATTCCAGCCCCCCACTTGAATTATACAACGTCCTCGTTGTATAGATAAAATATTAAATACGAGAATTAAAAAGAGTTAGACTGAGAAACTCTCCTGATATTTGCTCGGTAGATTCTCTATGTTGAGTTTATTAGCAAGATTGTGTGCTAAACAGCCGCCTTGAAGTTTCAAGACTCCAACACTTCAAGATCTTCCAGATTTGTAAATTCTCCACCAATATTCGTTGATATTTCTTTCCTTCCAAGGTCCTGTGTGAAATAGGAAAAACGTGTGTATTCCTATCTTGGTACCTATGGTTAATTTAAACTAAACTAAACAAACTAAATACGAGCCAGTCTGGTGGAAACGCCGTATCAGGTTAATGAATACGCCGTATTGCTAGAACTGACAATAATGTTTTTAAAGTGCAATAAAAAATAAAGACTGATATCGTCCAGATAATCAATACGCCGTATGGTATGGAGCGGATACGCCGTATTGATGTCTGGGAAGACAGACTCGATAACATTAAATAATAATCCGGGTTGTCTCTCGGGAAGCACTTTTGTTTACAGCGAAGTCTTTAAATTAGACTGTTGATCCCTTCTTGACAGATCTTACTTAGCTTGTTAAAGCTTAGTTATATTGGATAGATCCAAGACAACTATAGTAGAAACTAAGATTGAGAATTATTCACAAACTCTTGCTAAAATCTAGTTTGCAATACTAAGAAGAACAATGAAACAGTAAAACAAGATTCTTAAACATAAACTTTCAATATATTGAATATCTTTTTTTGAATTACAAAATAGCTTATGAATACTAACTTATGATTGCTATGCAAGACTATGATATACTAATATGAAAAACTGATGTGGAAATTGATATCTGATCTATGCATATAGGGTTCCTTTTATACACAAGAAAACCCTAATGGGCTTACAAAATGCGTCAAGTGATCAATGCATATCTATTCCTAATATATCTCAAGCTTATCTCCGCTTTTAGCTGTATCTAAAGTATTTATACACATTTACATAATACATAAACTAACGGTACTAATTAACTGGCTAGTAATAACCACTTTGTATGGCAAGTCTTAGTTCTAACTATTACATCGAGCAATACTAATGACTTTCAATATTCTTCTAATCTTCAGCAGCAGTAGTTTCTTCAATCAGCAGTATTAACTTGAGACGCCTTTATTCCTAACAATCCTCCCCTAAACTTGATATTCATCTTGTTAATCATCAAGTTTCTTCCAATTAAATCATCTGTGCTGAGAGGATGCTTCCAAACACTTTACTGTCTTGGTCTGTTTTCTAGAATAAAGATTTTCCTTAAAAGCTCATCCGCCATCACTGAATATTCATCCACTTGCAGCTTGCTACTCAGTATCAAAGTTATAAGTGCTCTTGTCAATGGATAATCTTCTCAACCAGCTTGAAATATCATGTTCCTCTCTCTGTAGAACAATTTTGGGATGAATAGCACATGTATCATATAACCTCTATTTCAAAAGATCATGCATATACCTTTGAAGCTTCCATAGAATATCATCATCATCTGGTTCAAACAACCTCTTCAACTCTACCCAAAGTTCTCTTTCTTTATCTTTAGTAGGTTCTGTTGAGTTGAATCTTTCATGAACTAGACTTCATAGTTTGACTAGATCATCCTGTCAAAAATTTTTAGCATATCTTTGGCCAATTGGTTTGGTTAAGTAAGCGCGAATGCATAAATAGATCTATTGGGAGTAATTACCCCTATCTGCTTTGGTTCCACTGTGAAGAACAAACGAATATATGTCATGTCGATGTGCGTTGATGGTGTCTTTGGTTTGGGAAACCTGTTAAGGGCAGTAATTCTATGTGGCATGATTTGCTATGCCTATGATAATTAGCTTCAGTTTCATGAGCTTAGCGTAACAATAAATACTTTTTATGTGATGTTGTATTTGTTATAGTAGTCGCATACGTTTTGAAATCTTGTGGTCCACTCTTGTATTAACTTAAACCTATGAATTCACCAACATTATGTTGACGTTTTAAACATGTTTTCTCAGGTGCTTAGAAGAGGATGTCATTGCTTGCTATTTGGGACTGCCATGCATTGGACCTATTTTACAAGACTTTTTATTTAATGCCTTTACATCGTTGTCAAACTTTAAAACCTTTTAATCGCTTTCGCATTTTATTTTGGGTCTTTGTATAACTTTAACTATCTTTATTAATGCAACGATGTTGGATTTTTAAAACGTACCCTTAGTGGTCGTTCTTTATTGCTTTGTGTTTGGATTGTTATGACGTCACGCCCTCGGACACGTATTCCATCCAGGCCCCGTCTGGGGGTGTGACAAAGAACTCCAGGACAAGGGTTTTATTCGACCAAGCTCATCGCCTTGGGGAGCACTAGTATTGTTTGTGAAGAAAAAGGACGGATCATTTAGGATGTGGATTGATTATAGAGAGTTGAACAAGTTAACCATCAAGAATCGTTATCCACTCCCTAGGATAGACGACCTATTCGATCAGTTGCAACGATCGTAATACTTCTCTAAGATAGATCTTAGGTCCAAATACCACCAACTGAGAGTGCATGAGGATGACATTCCAAAGACCGCGTTTAGAACTCGTTATGGACATTTCGAGTTCACAGTAATGCCCTTTGGTCTGACTAACGCACCAGCGGTATTTATGGATCTGATGAACCGAGTGTGTAGGCCTTATCTAGAAAAGTTTGTGATAGTGTTCATTGATGACATCTTGATTTACTCTAAGACCCAAGAAGAGCATGAAGTGCACCTAGGGCTAGTCTTGGAATTGCTCAAGGAAGATAAACTGTATGCTAAGTTTTCTAAGTGAGAATTCTGGTTCCGAGAAGTACAGTTTCTTTGTCATGTGATTAATGGAGATGGTATCCATGTAGACCCTAGTAATATTAAGATCTGGAGACACTACTTGTATGGAACAAAGAGTGTCATTTATATCGGCCATAAGAGCCTTCAACATATCTTTAACCAAAATGAACTAAACATGCATCAACGTTGCTGGATAGAGCTTTTTAGTGACTATGACTGCGAAATTCGTTACCATCCTAGTAAGGAGAATGTAGTAGCTGACGCATTGAGTAGAAAGGAGATGATCAAACCTAAGAGAATTAGATCTATGAATATGACCCTTCAGTCAAGTATCAAGGGTAAGATACTAACGGCTTAGAAGGAGGCATCTAATGAGTCTGCGGGATTGTAGAGAGGACTAGATGAGATGATAGAACATAGGAGCGATGGAGCCTTGTACTACCTGGATTAAATATGAGTTTCTTTGAAGGGTGATGTGAGAACCATGATAATGAATAAGGCCCATAAGTCAAAGTACTTTGTACACCCAGGAGTTAACAAGATGTATTATGATCTTAGAGATAGGTATTGGTGCCCGGGAATGAAGAAGGATATAGCTGTATATGTTAGTGGGTGTTTAATTTGCCTGAAGGTTAAGGCTGAGCATCAAAGGCCGTCTGGCTTGTTACAGCAACCTGAGGTCCTTGAATGGAAATAGGAAAGGATAGCAATAGATTTTGTCACTAAGTTACCAAGGACTAATAGTGGGCATAACACAATTTAGGTTATTGTGGACCAAATAACTAAGTCTGCTCATTTTCTACCTATGCGTGAGGATTATAAGATGGATAGGTTAGCTAGACTATATCTGAATGAGATTGTCGCTAGGCATGGCGTGCCGATCTCCATCATATCTGATCGTGATAGTCGATTCACATCAAGGTTTTGGCAGTCAATGCAAGAGGCATTAGGAACCTATTTAGACATGAGTACGGCTTGCCACCCTCAGACCGATGGTCAGAGTGAGCGTACAATCTAAACCTTGGAAGACATGCATAGAGCATGCGTCCTAGACTTCGAGGGAAGTTAGGATGTTCATCTTACATTGGTTGAGTTTTCCTATAACAACAGTTACCATTCTAGTGTGAGATGTGCACCCTTTGAGGCTTTATATGGTAGGAAGTATCATTCACCGATTATGTAGACAGAAGTTAGAGTGAGACAATTGATAGGCCCCGAGTTAGTGCAAGAAACCACTGAGAAGATCTCGCAGATTAAGGATAGGCTTAAGGTTGCACGTGATCGTCAGAAGAGTTCTGCAGACAAAAGGAGAAAACTCTTTGAGTTCAGTGTAGGTGAGTATGTCTTGCTCAAAGTGTCGCCCTGAAAGGGTGTGGTACGCTTTGGGAAGAAAGGAAATCTAGTACCTAGGTTTGTTGGACCCTTTGAGATCACTGAGTAGATTGGTCCAGTAGCCTATAGACTTAGGTTGCCTGAGGAATTGAATGGTGTTCATGACACGTTCCACGTGTCAAACCTTAAGAAGTGTTTGGCTATTCCAACACTACAAGTGCCTTTGGATAAGATCCAAGTTGATGCTAAGTTGAATTTTATGGAAGAACATGTGGAAATTTTAAAGCGAGAGTTCAAGAAGCTTAAGTGGAGTAGAATTGCCATCGTCAAGGTTTGGTGGAATTTAAAATGTTGACATGAATTCACGTGGGAGCGTGAAGATCAAATGAGACTTATGTATCCGCATCTGTTTAACTCTAGTACTAGTTAAATTTTGATGGTGAAATTCTTTTTAAGGGGGTAGAATGTAACCCTTGCCATTTTGTGAGATTTGAATGTTCTAATTTAGTCCTTTGACTTTTTGACTGTTGTCAGTTTCATTAGAACTTATACCGTGTTGATGGTGGTGAATTAGTGTGATTGAGGTATTTAATGTTTGTATTGTGTATAATAATCCTTTTTATAGGGTTTTATTATGTTGATTACGTTCCGGGAGGTTTGTCCCGTGAATAGCTTGAAATGCCGAAAACGAGTCCCGACACGTCCGTTAATGTTCAAAATGAGTTTTGAGAAGTTTAATTGGGAAATATGTCGTGTAAATATTGTAAGTTCTTGGAAAAGTATTTTTAAGACTAATAAAAATTTTAAGCAACTTCGGGTGATATGCTAAAGTCAAGGTTTTTGAGTTTTAAGAGAAATTGACACAAAAAGAACCAGACTGAACCCTCCTAGGATCCATATCCAGTTCAAACCAACAAGGAGAAAACATGGCTTGTTTTTAGGTTCCTTTTCCTAGCATGGGTACATGTATTCTTGTCTTAACCTAAAACACATATAGTGCATGAACCTTGGAAATCATTTCTCTCTTTTTCTCTTTCTTTTTGGTTTGGCCGAATACACAAAACACACAAACACATACATTTTTGATAAATATGGTCAAGAACATGAAGATATAGAAGTCTTGGGTTGATTCTAGTGTTTGGGTTATTGTTTAAACTACGTTTGGGTAGTCGGTTCGCGTTCTTTCTCGCTTCTCAAAACCCTCTTTGTAAGTGTTATAAATTTTTTATTTAACTTGTGTTAGGAACAAGAAAAGTATCGGTCACTTCCAATATATACTAGTCTTAGCCCGTAGGTTAACATATGATAAGCTGAGTAAGCTAATATGGCCCAAGGCCCATGGAAGCCTTAGTAAAGCCCATGGGCGGCCTTGTATGTAGCATATATACCCTCTTCATGCCTTGGAGAGGGTGGTTGGTTGTTTCCTTTCTCATTTCACACACATAATACTATTATCATCCATTCTATATTACTTTCTCTCTCAAGAAACATTCCAACCCACGTATCTCTCTAGTTCTTGCATAATATCAAAGATTACTAGTATTCTACAATTGGTATCAGATCCATGGAGTGGTGTGTTTAGTTTTTGTGTTTGTCTTTTTATTTGTGTTCAAAACCTTTACAAAGAGCAAAATCTTGATTTAAAATTTTTTCGGCTTAAAAACCTTAAAGTTTTCATTTTTCTTGTTCCTATAGGGTTAGTAACACTAGTTGTACAAGATTTTTTTTTAAAAAACAATCAAAAATGTGTCTTTTGAGTTTTGAAAATTTTGGTTTCGTCATAGTTATGACCGAACTAGTCTTGTCTGTTGGAACCGAACTAGAAGATCGAACGAGTTAACCGAACCAGTGGAACCGAACTAGTTGATTTAGTTGGAACCGAACGAGTTGTTATTAGTTAGAACCGAACGAGTTTTCTTCAGTTGGAACCGAACTAGTTTCTTCAGTTGGAACCGAACTAGTTGATTTAGTTGGAACCGAACGAGTTGTTATTAGTTGGAACCGAACGAGTTTTCTTCAGTTAGAACCGAACTAGTTTATTCAGTTGGAACCGAACGAGTTGTTATTAGTTGGAACCGAACGAGCTGTTGTTAGCTTGAATCGAACCAGACTAACCGAACAAGAACAACCGAACTAGTATTTTGCTCTTGAGCCGAACTAGTTTTCAACCAAACTAAGTTACTCCTTTGGGAACCGAACAAGATAACCAAACTAGTAAAGTTTCTTGAAAACCAAACGAAGTGCAAACCGAACTAGTAACTTTCAAACCAACACCTAACAAACTCAAATTTCTAAATTTCTAAATTATACGGTTATTTCTTTGACATGTAAAATCCCGTGAAACATTAACTTGTTTTCCCGTAAACTATCAACTCATATTTCCTAAATTATACGGTTTATTTCTTTGACTTTGTAATAATCCATGATATTATATAAACTGTTTTCCGGTTTTGTTGAGATGTTAAATCCGTGTAGTTTCAGAATTATTTCAAGGGGGGGGGGGGAAACTCAACATCATCAACATATTCTAACAATTTTCTTTACTACCACTGAATGGTCAATTTGTAATTCTTTTTATACCACGTTCATAATGACACTCTTGCTGATAAATTTCTGCTATCGGGTGGGTGTACATTAACTACCGATGCTTGAAAAAATATTTGTTGATTCTTGGAAAGCAAGAATGGAACTTTATATGATGAACAGACCACATGTAGAATGATCCTTGACTTTCGTTGAGAAGGCACACTGTTTGGCCATCATATCATAGTGGGTTGGTGTCACAAAGAATTAAGGAATATAATCGAGCTACTCCCCTGGCAGAAGACATTCAAGTGATTGTGACATCAAAGCAATTTAATATCATTCTCTAAGGCCTCTCCAAAAAAATCTATGCTCTTGTGAGTCAACCATCGTGTAGCAAGGATCTTAGCGAGAAGATTTAAAAACTACTTCATGCAAGGGGATCTGTCGTTAACAAAGCAAGAACGAGACGGTGTAAGTTGTACGATGAATGGATAAGTTCAAGTACAGGATAGGCAGAGACGTTACACGAGTTCATTACTTGAGATTCACATTGACTACTCCCCCCCCCCCCCCCCCCACCCCCCAATGAGTTGAACTTCTACAAGATGCCACTAGAGCAATTTCTAAGTTAATACATAGTTATGAACACTATTCCTGATGATTGGGAAGCAAATTCGTTACTGATGTTATGTTGGTCATAATACTTGCATATAACATTGTTGATTCAGCTTTCATGCTCACTTTGAAACACAACATAATCGACATGCAATATGAAGTTCGCTGATGACAATGAACATATCTCGTTCATTGTGCTATTAAGTTGTATCTAACCAAATAACAACAGTCACCTTATCTTTAGCTCATCGAACACACTTACCAAAACACTCAACTTCAACCCACCTAGCTTTCAAATATCATCTCCAACAGTTTGGCTCACGCTTATCAGTCTCACAATAATCAACTCATCTCATCAACACCTCTTTCAGTAACTATCATCCAATGATTTCAATCATCATACACCACAAACGTTTATTCTCTATCATCATCCATTCCTCAATTGGGAATATCCTCCCCAAATTAACCAACAATCTGAATTTTCCCAACAAGACTCCGGTCTAATTGTTCCAGTTGTACCAGAAGGTGATGATTCACCTTGATGCCAATCAATCTCATGATGTCGTTTGACTGCAGTGGCACCTCCCGGTTATTCCCATACCAATAATCAGCTGAGAAACTTGTCTAACCCTAGGCAACAAGCTACCATCAATAATGGAAGAGTTATCTACAACCAATTCAAGGGGACAAGCTTCTTTTGCTGCGGGTACTTAAAGGACTTACCACGACAGGAGCAAGTGGAAGCATTTCTGGAAAATAGAGGGACGGTTATTGCTATAAACTGCAAGGGGAAGGCCACATGTCCTGACGTGCACCAAACCAAAGAGAAAAAGGGATTGATTTGGTTTAAGGAGAAAGTGTTCGTGGTACAAGCTCTAAAGACATTTGTCAAAATCCTAAATGTGGTGGTAATAGCTTTTTGGCAGATCTAGATATTCCTGAGGTCAAAGTATACAAACTGTCATTACTTATTTATGCTGGGCTTATCAAGCTGTGATATGGATGCATATGACTTGATTGTGACGAACTCAACTCTGCCAAAGTTTTCTCTCTGGCGAATTTATCTCATTATGGTTCAGTGCTCATTGACGAGGTACACAATTAATGATAATTATGAATTATATGTGGCACCATCAAGCTGTGCAGGTCGAGGCCGTCTTCTCATACACTCTTTTCGAATGTTGTGTAAATCATTCAGAGAAGGATATAACCAGTGGATCAGCAATATCATTCCTTATTCTCAGTAGTGATTGATCACATCAAGTAACTATTCACGAATTTAACTCCTCTGCACAACAAGATTGATTAGATTTTACTGTGATTTAAACCGCTTAAAAAAGTAGCTAATTATACAGTACCAAATATGGAAATAAGTGTGTCAATGTTCTTAACTGCTGAGCTTAAAAGTTATAAGGAAAAGTTAAAGTTTTGAGAAGAAGGATATAAATGTTGACTTAAAGAGTATGGATAACGTTTCAGACACATGTGCACTAGTCTGTATAGATTGTCTTCTTAAAAACAAACTACTTTCAGTAAATTTTAAAAGAAAAGGAATCTTTATTACAAACGGTTACTCTTCTAAAAAATGATTTTAAGAAAGAAGAATCTAGGAACATTGATAGAGAAATAGCTCTAGAAAAGCAGATCAAACAACTAGATAATATTGTTTTTAAAAGAGATCAATCTGCACAAACTGTTCACATGTTGACGAAACCTTAGTTTTTCTATGATAATACCACTAAAATAGCTTAGGTTTTCAATATCCCTTCTATTGCAGAAAGCGCAGCCAGGTCGAACCAAAAGCTATATGTTGGTTGATATTATTGTTCAAACTTAATCCTATTGTGATTCCTGACTCAGGAAGAGTACTTAGCACGATTGCTAAGAGAGTGTTCCAAAATGCTTTTAAAACATAAGGATAATATGATGTTAGAAAAGAAAAAAGCACGAGTGATACCTCGCCAAATAGATTATGTGCTCTTAACCAACTTTATAAAGATTTTTCAACACGATTTGTTCCACAAACTGAATTATCTGCTGAACAAGCCTTTTGGTCTCAGAATTCTGTGAATTCTTCAGAACCCACACTTTCTATTAGACCCACCAATGTTGAGGTTCCAAAAGAACTTCCTAAAGTCAGCATGGTTAACACGAGTTTGAAGAAACTTAAACACCATCTTGCTAACTTTGATGTGGTAGTCAAAGAAAGGACCACAACAAAGCTATCACTAAAGGGTTCATGGGTTTTCGAAAATACAAAGCTAGTTTTAGGGATGAAATAATTCCATTTGTAAAAGCTTTGAAGGGATTATTTAGTTACATATCAACCAACATTTGTTGCCTCCCCCCCCCCGGTTGATGAACTTTCTAAAGTCCAAAATGTCTTCTATCAAATGGAACAGGCTGTGGAACAACATCGTATTGAGTCAAAAACATTTGAAGTTAAGATGAATCAAGTTTTGAACGAAAATGAACGACTCTTGGAACAAGTGATGAGCAAAGATATTATGAACTTACTTGTTAATACCTTCGTGGGAGCGTGGAGAATGATTCTGTGAATGTGCATGAATGTCAAAAGTGTCTCAAACTTGAGACTGAGCTTCAAACGGATTTTGTTAAAAGGGAAACTTACGATAAACTGTTCAAAAGTTTTACCATTCTTGAAAAACATTGCATCTCTTTAGAAGTTGACACTCAACTTAAACAGGAAATTTTTCAAAGGGAAAATTCTGTTTCAAATCAAAGTGTTCCAAGTTTTGATCAATTGTTTGAATTAAATGAATTGAAAGCTCAGTCCCAAGAGAAAGACACGGTAATTAAGAAGTTGAAAGAGAGAATTAAATCTCTAAGTGGAAAAATGGATAAGGATAAGATCAAACAGGACTTCGAAGAGATTGAAACCATTAATATTGAATTGGATCATAGGGTGACAAAGCTTATTGCTGAGAATGAGCATTTGAAACAGACCTATAAGCAACTTTATGACTCGATTAAACCAGCACGTATTCGATCAAAAGAACAATGTGATGATTTAATTAATCAAGTCAATATAAAGTCTGCGGAAATTTCTGATTTAAATGCTAGTCTTCAGGAAAAGGCTTTGGCAATAACAGCACTTAAGGATGAATTAAGGAAACTTAAAGGAAAAGCCCTAGTTGACAATAATGTTTCAAACCACCCTAGTGATCCAGAGTTGCATCAAGTTAATGTGGAACCAATAACCCCCAAATTGTTGAATAAAAGGACAGCTCACTCTGCCTATATTAAGCATTCTCAGGAAGAAGCCGCAGTTCTTAGGGATCTAGTCGATCATATTAAAGCTAATTATCCCTTAGATCCACTCTTAGAATCTGCCTGTAAGTATACTAAACTAATTCAGGAGATGCTTTCTAAAATCAGTAAAACCTGTCCTAGTATCAACAGTTCTGGAGAACAATTAGTGGCTGTGACCCCGATGAACAAAGTCAAAAGAGTTAGATTCACTGAGCCCGTCACATCCTCAAGAAACACAAAAACAGCCCATACCTCAAACCTAGCTTCTAACAAACCTATGTTGTCTTCTACAGGAGTAAAACAGTCTACTAGTGCTAGCGGATCACAGCCTTCAGGCAATACAAAGAAAGATAAGATTCAGCAAACACCAAGTAGTACTCTGAAGAATAAAGTAGAAGCCCACCCTAGGAAAGTTAAATCTAGTTTGAAAAATAAAGACTGTGTTGTTGCACCTAAAGGAACTGCTCATGTGCAGCATTCCAAGCTTAATGCGAATTATGAACTTAAATGTGTTAAGTGTAATGGTTGCATGCTTTCTGATAATCATGATTTGTGTGTTCTTGATTTTATCAATAATGTGAATGCTCGTGCTAAATCTAGATCTGTTAAGAAAAATTCAAAGAGAAAAGTTTGGAAACCAACAGGAAAGGTGTTTACCAATATTGGATATATCTGGAGACCTACTGGTCGGACCTTCACTATAGTAGGAAATGCGTGCCCTTTAACTAGGATTACCACAACTACTGAAGTGCCCCTTAGGAAATCATCTGCTCTAGATAATAAAACACCTAAACCTGTCGTCACATTGGTTTACTCAAGGAAACCTAGGAAGTCTAAAACTAGTGTTCCTGTTAACAATTATAAGGTTATTAAATCTGTAACTGCTAACAATTCGGAACCCAGTCAATCCCGGGGATCCATAGTTTCCAATGTTCCATCTTCCTCTCTTGATGAATGCAGGTCGTCCAAATTGTCCTCTGGTATTTGGACTCCGGCTGCTCCAAGCATATGACCGGAGATCGCTCTCAGCTCACCAATTTCGTCAATAAGTTCTTGGGTACAGTCAAATTCGGTAATGATCATGTAGCAAAGATTATGGGTTATGGAGACTATCAGATTGGGAATGTTACAATTTCAAAGGTTTATTACGTTGAAGGACTTGGGCATAATCTATTCTCTGTGGGACAATTTTGTGATTCCAACCTCGAAGTTGCATTTCGTCAACACACCTGCTACATTCGCAATCTAGAAGGTGTTGATTTATTAACTGGATCTCGAGGGGACAATCTTTATACACTCTCTCTTGGGGATATGATGGTGTCCTCTCCTATCTGTCTCTTGTCAAAGGCCTCTAAAACCAAGTTTTGGTTATGGCATCGTCGTCTCTCTCATTTGAACTTCGGAGCTATTAATCATCTTGTCAAACATGGTCTTGTTTGAGGTCTCCTTAAGCTCAAGTTTGAAAAGGACCATTTGTGTTCTGCATGTGCATTAGGCAAGAGCATGAAGAAACCCCACAAACCCAAATTTGAGGACACCAATCAAGAAAAACTCTATCTGTTGCACATGGATCTGTGTGGACCAATGCGTGTCGCGAGTGTCAATGGAAAGAAGTACATCCTTGTTATTGTCGACGATTACTCTCGATTTACATGGGTAAAATGCTTGCGATCAAAAGATGAAGCTCCAGCTTTTATTATCAATTTTTTGAAGATGATCCAAGTACGACTTAAGGAAACCGTCCAAAACGTCTTGACGCATCAGAACAAATTAATGGATAACTGAGTTTGTTAATCAGACATTGCGTTGAATATTATGAGACCGCGTTGGCATACTCTTCATGAAACATTGTTGCTTGCTCTCGCACTAGATAAAACGAATGTTGTGGAAAGACGAAATCGTACGCTACTTAAAGCAGCCAGACTATGTTAATTATGCAAAGGCTCCTTTATTTCTTATAGCGAGCGGTTGTACAGCCTGTTATACCCCAAAAATCGTTTCCTGAACGCCTTCGACAATGGTAAAATACCATCGGCTTTTACTAACAAACCTCCTGACCTATCATATCTTCATGTGTTTGGTGCACTCTGCTACCCAACGAATGATTGCGATAACTTGGGCAAGTTACAACCGAATACCGACATAGGTATTTTCATTGGCTATGCACCTACGAAGAAAGCATTCCGGATTTACAACAGACGTACCAGACAAATAATTGAAACCATTCACATTGACTTTGATGAGTGATTGCGATGGCTTTGACACAACAGAGTTGTCAGGACCGCACTTCATGAAATGGGATCCGCAACAA
This sequence comes from Tanacetum coccineum, assembly GCA_026074375.1. Lineage (NCBI taxonomy): Eukaryota > Viridiplantae > Streptophyta > Magnoliopsida > Asterales > Asteraceae > Tanacetum > Tanacetum coccineum. The sequence goes on along the minus strand of BQNB010118428.1, from coordinate 6,557 downwards.
TCAGTTCAAGACTCGTGCCAAACCCTTATCCTTCAACACTGTTTGTACCACCTTCAAGAACTGATTGGGATATAATGTTTCAATAGTTATTTGATGAATTATTCAATCCTCCACCAAGTGTTGATTTTCTAGCCCCTGAAGTCATTGCTCCAAATGATGAAGTAGTAGCTCCAGAACCGATTGCTTAACCTGTTACACCTTCCTCAACCACAGTTGTCAAGAAGCACCTTCAACATAGTACCTCTCAATCACACCCGAAAACTCCATTCTTGTCATTCTGATTGATGTAGAAAAGATAATCATGATATTGAAGTTGCACATATGGGTAATGATCCGTACTTTGGTGTTCCAATTCTAGAAATCCCCTCTGATCAATCTTTATCATCGGATTCTATTCATATAATTGTGCACCCTGATCACTAAATTTCTGAACACAATAGCAAATGGACTAAGGGTTCCTCGACACTTGAAAACATAATTAAGTAAACTGATAGACAGATTTACTCTGCTGCAATTTACTATGAGCACAGCAGCGCTCTTTTCTTTTTGTTGTACTATATGCTTTTCCTCACTGCTGTTGAACCCAAGACGTATAAAGATGCTTTAACTTAAGCCTGTTGGATTAAAGCAATGCAAGAAGAACTTAATGAGTTCGAACGACTTGAAGTATGGGAGCTCGTACCCGGACCAGACAAAGTTATGGTGATTACTTTGAAGTGGATCTACAAAGTGAAACTAGATGAACTGGGAGGATTTTTGAAGAACAAAGATCGATCGCGTCGCGAGTTCATGTGGTTCCGTCAAGAGGAGGGAATCGATCTTTGAAAGTGTCCTTTTGCTCCGGTTACAAGATTAGAGGCTATAAGGATTTTTCTCGCGTTTGCTGCTCATATGAACATGGTCGTCTACCAAATGGATGTGAAGACTGCGTTTCTGAATGGTAATCTGCAGGAAAAAGTTTATGTTAGCCAGCCGGATAGGTTTGTGGATAAATATAAACCAAATCACGTGTACAAGCTTAAGAAAGCTCTTTATGGGTTGAAACAAGCTCCACGCGTGTGGTATGACATGTTGTCTTCGTTCCTGATATCCCAAGATTCTCAAAGGTCAGAGGATCCACATTGTTCATCGTGTGATGGTAAGGATAACCTACTTTCTGGTTACAAATATATGTCGATGAAATTATCTTTGCTGCATCTAACCTGACTTTGGACCCTATTTTTTAAAATCTGTGTTCAAAATTTGAAAAGTCAGATGAGGGCCAGAAAAGAATCTCATTTTTTCAATGCGGATTAGACGCATCAAATTTATCGCAAAGTTCAGAGGCATCTTTATTTAACCAGTCAAAATATGCCCTTGAATCTTTAGAAGAAATACGGTTTTGACTTCTTTGTGACCAGTGGATACTCCATAATGAGTGGAGAATTCCAAAACTGGATCGAGGATAAAGAAGGGAAAAGCTCATAGATCGTGTTACACTATAGTGGTATGATTGGAACCCTCCTATTTTCTTACTAGCCAGTAGATGACCTCCAATTTGCTCGATAGGCGTGTGTGCCAGGGTATAAGGCTCGGCTACCGAAAAAGCACTTAATGCGGTTAAAAAGGATCTTTCAGTATCTAAAAGGAACCGTACATTGGGGCTATGGTTATCGAAAGGGGTTTCTTCGATTGCTTCTAACAGCATTTGCAGATGCGGATCATGTGGTTTGCAAAGCTACTAGCCGTAGCACTTCTTGGTAGTATGCAATTTTTGGGTTATTGACTTGTTAGCTGGTCGTTCTAAAAGGCCAGAAAGCGTGTGATATCAGTACGAAGATGAATAGTTTGTTTTGTCGGCTTGTTGTGTTAAATCCATTGGATGAGATACAGCCCTTACCGATATGGCTTTTGGATTCAATTAAAATTCAATGATATAGTGCTAACAAGCGCTATTACCTTAATGCTGCCTACACAACGTTCAAACATTGTCCGATCCAAGGCATATAGACATCGATTTCACTTTATCAAGAGCATTGTTGAGAATGGGGGTGATCGACCTTTACTTTGTCAATACAGAGTATCAACTGCTGACATCTTCAATAATGCTAATTGCTGAAAAAGAATTGAATTTCTTGTATCAACAAGCTGGGACATGCAATCGGTTTCCTACGGCCGGAGACTCTGAAACAATTTAGCAGATGAATTTGATGGGGTGGGAAAAATCAGTAGTTGGTACCTATTAAATATCCTCTATAATATGTATATATTTTAAAAACATAAAAACTCAAAGATTTTTTCATTTTTCAATTTTTATAAAAATAAAAAAATACAAAAATATAAAATTTTAAAAAACCAATGAAAATATAATTTTTAAAAAAATGAGAAAATATAAAAAGAGGTTAAAAAAAAATTTAAATGGCATGCCTTCTGAAAATCGTTAAACATTGTACGGTTCTTATAAAATGTCATTCAATATATTGGATACGACGCCTGTAATGACCTTTGTTTAGTTCGAGCAGAAGTTCCAAAAATGTTTCAAAACATGCCAAATGGCTCTTGCTATTTTTTTCGGGATAGCAAACCCTGGTGGTCATCATCTTAAGAGGCAAAGTATTCCATCACAAAGGAAACTTGACCTCTCAACAGGAATTTATTCTCGGGCATGGTCTACTTTATGACTATGCAAAGGCTTGTGATTACCTTACATCACAACCCGTGCTTCCTATGTACAATAAGTGTACGTGTCAGTGCGCTTATGTGTCAAAATAAGAGAAATCTTATTTTTATTGATAAAAAGTTGTCTTCATAATGAATCAGGGTTTTTAGTAATCACAAAAAATATTTTTCAAAAAGACAATATCGACCCTCAAACAATGACAACAGCTCCTTAACTAGAGATTAACGGGTTATTATTGGCGGGGAGGAATGTGTCATCCAAAATCTTTTAAAATAGTCTTTCAAAATAAGTCATGGATACATGGAGTGAAGTTTTGAATAATGAGGTTAAATAGTTCAAGGGAGTTGAATTTATATTAACTACAAGTGATTTAGATGTCATTTGTTTAAAATCTTTATGGATTATTGTAATTTGAGACTTAGTGAATTAGGCCTTTAACTTACATTTGATCAATATTGCCAACACCTCATAGTTTTGTAAAAGACATAGGAATGTTAGAAATACTTTCATAGTTTTAAAGCCTTGGGAAGTTGATTCTCACGGGATGGATCTAAGCTTATATAATTCTTCAAAACCGTTCTTGAATATGTATGCGTATAAGTTTTACTGATGTCTGAACATGTCGGAACCAGCAGGGGAAGGAGTAGATTGTATACTTGGATAGTGTCCTTGGCTTCTTTGAGGGTTAAATTGTGTATCTTGGATATCTAGGCTTTATACATCTGTTGTGATGCGGCTAGCAAGAAAGTTTTGAATCTACTCAAGAAAGGATGCCTGGTTTAGGCGGAAGTAACAACATCAACACACGACATCCAACCAACCTCACAAGCTCAAGTTACATAGTGTATCTGATCTGTTTCTTACTCAAAGTTTGAAGCAATGACTTTCGTAACTTGAAGAAAGTTGAAGCAATACTGAAGAGTGTTGGACCGGAGAAATATCAAATTGACACTTTTTGAAAGAGAAACGAAGGTTTAATGAGGAGTTAGAAAGTTCGTTGGTGGGAGATTGTACTAAGGAGACCTACGGCTGCGACAAAAAAAAGAACCATATGATTCTGATCATTGATGTTCTCATCATTCCTGTGTCCAAAACCTTGTACATAATAATCTTGTGAATATTTATAGTGTAGACTTAATGGTGATTCTAAGGAGTGCTCGAGTACAAAATTTTCAAGAATTTCTTAGTAAACTCAAAAGTTTTCAAATTATTGTACTCAACACTGTCTTATATTCCCTCAAATATTGAGGGGGAGCATTAAAATGTTCCTGATAGTTTTGTGTAACATTTTTTCCCCGAACGTTTAATCAATTGATATCCAAAATATCAAGGGATTAACATTTTAGATAAGGGGAGAAAATGTGATTAAACTGGACTTAAATTGTACTGGATTGTGATCATATAAAATGGACTCAAGGTACTCTACACTTAACATGTACTATGATTACGATGCACATGTTAAGGGGGAGGTTTTAGTGATAATAATAAAAAAACTCTCAAAGTGTAAATCTTTTTGATATTTATATCAAACACTTTGATTGAATTTTCAATGGTTTTGAAAGATTGTGATGGAATACCCAAAAGACCGACCATGTTCTTAAATTTATGGAGATATAAGGTGGTTAGGCATGGGTATTCAAATCATATGATCTAGACAGAACCGGAGGGGTTCTAAAAACCCCCAGGTATATCACTAGTTGTGGTAGAGAAGCCATAGGTATTGATAAAAAGGAGAACCAGTGAGAAAAGGGAATAGTGCGATGCAGATAGAGGAACATGTAACAAACCCAATAGGTGTTAAGTTATGAGTCTCTGGTAAGATTGTATGGGTTGAAGAATGCAACGAATTCAAGACAAAGGTTGGCACCGAACTAAGCCTCCATACACTTAGGCCGAAACGTGTCACAATTAAACTGATCAGAAAACCAAAAGCAGAATGTCTGACATTACTGCATATTTACCCCCTTTACTCATAATACCCACACTCCTCCTTAATCCCCTCAAATAAAAAGAGTCATCTCAGATAATCACACGCCCACATACTATCTAAATTCACATCCGAGATTGTATCTATTGACAAGTTGGCCATTCTGCCACAAGCCCCACCGATCACATAAAAAAACCTTAGCCCTATTGATTCCCTTAGAGCAAAAGAGAATCAACCATAAACTCTCATTAGGACACTTGTCAAAAATTATGCCTTGCCCCTCACTCCACTCCACACCATGTGAATAAAGCGCACAACCACTTATAAACGAGTCCTACGCCATTCTCCTTGTGATTTTTTGCCAAAAACCCCATGCAACTGAGTGATACTTAAGTATAACACATGATAGACTAGGGAACCATACCCTGAAGAAGCCAACATCAAACAAGCCTCAAGGGTAGGTGACTTCGTCGTCGCATCTGTTATAGTTGCAATGGTGTGTGTTGTGACAACTGGAAAGAAACGATGGTGCGATTCTATAAGAATCAAACTTGTTCCAGGATATGAATTGACGATTGATGATGAATTTTTGAAATGATTAACACTCTCGATGTGTCACAAAACCACTTTAGCAAGTGACACGTCGATTGATTTTCAAATCAATTTTTCTAATTCAATCAGTGAGATAGTAACTCACTGGTTCACTCTTATCGTGCTGTCTGCTTTGAGACGTTTCGATAATGAGAATATGCTAAGTTTGATGAATCTAATACACATGTGTTAGAAAGATTCTATACTTCAGCTGGAAATCCTGTCAAGGAGATTCTTCTTAAATTGAATCTACCTGATCACAGGTCGATCCTCACGGATTCGAAGGTTACTCCAACTAAACACGGGCGAATGACAAATCCATATTCGTCCCCCCGCTTTATTGCTAACTGTTTTATTGCATGAAACTTAAAGATGGTGGTGAAGGTACCTGTTTCCAGCTGACTCACAAGATTCATAGCCATATGCTCATACCTGACCAACAAACATAAAGACATCATGAAAGCTCAAGTACATGTTTCAAGACTTCCACTACTCTGATACCGTATGTCTTTCTTGAAGTGACGAAGTATTAAAGTTAAAGAATTTCAAAGAAGTATTCGTCACTCTGATACCGAACGTCTTTCTCGAAGTGATGAAGTGTTAAAGTTAAAGAATATCAAGAAAGATAGTTACACTCGCTTTCAAACATCAAGAATAGTATGAGCATGTCGGTCTAAAAGTCACAAGTTCACAAGATGGCAAAGTTTACAAAATGGCGAAACGAGATTATGCTTGGTTGATGATCTCAATATGCTCAAGATCACATATTCATGTCAAGTCCAAGCTAAAGGAACTAGCTCTATCCCAAAGTCAATGATCACTACAACATATTCACAAGAGAAAATCAAGAAATGAAGTTTACGAGCTGAAGACTAAAGATGTAGCATAGTATGCTAGGTTTAAAGTTTTGTAAATTGGAGTGACCTCCCTTAGGGGGAGATTGTTAGGAACAAGAAAAGTATCGGTCACTTCCAATATATACTAGTCTTAGCCCGTAGGTTAGCATATGATAAGCTGAGTAAGCTAATATGGCCCAGGGCGCATGGAAGCCTTAGTAAAGCATATGACCGGCCTTGTATGTAGCATATATACCCTCTCTATGCCTTGAAGAGGGTGGTTGGTTGGTTTTGTATTCTTATTCTACTTATGCATTTCTCTTTCTATACTTTCTCTCTCTAGTTCTTGTTTTCATCCTATATCAAAGATAACATAGATTCTACAACTTGTACTTTTGAGTGTTTAATGATGCATAGAAGCTAGTTGTACGATGCATTTGTTAAAAATCGATCACAAAAAATTTACAAAAAAGTAATAAGGTTGCGTGTATGGTTCCAACTCAAAGAAAATAGGGTTAAAGTTTTGTAGTTTTATTGTCGTGGT
>BQNB010118427.1:0-20994 GCA_026074375.1 Tanacetum coccineum | reverse complement strand
AACCATGGAAGCCGTTGGATTTATTTTGGGAAAGTGTGGGATTGCCAACTTGGCAAGGTATCATACAACTAGGGTTTAGTGGGTTGAGGGTGAGGGTTTTATCCCTTGTGATGTTTGCAGGGTAAAGAGGTGGAAGGAGGACCCGTGACTTGTTCTTGGGTTTTGTTGGCGGGAAAATTTGTTTTATAAAAGGTAGGGGATAACAGGGGAAAGGTTTGGGGACTTGACAATTTTGGCCCTTCAACTATATATATCCTATTGCACCCTTAGTCCTTATGGTGATATGTGTTTGGGGAGATGGCAGAAATGCCCCCTCAACTCGTACTTGTTAATTACATGCATGGTCCTTGTGTGATACAAGTTTAGGGGGTTGGCAGTATTGCCTCCTAGACTTGTATTTGGGCTTATCTTAGGCCGGTTTGGGTGTAAAAGGGTTTTAGGCCTTTGTGGCCCATTTGGTTTTCTTGTAGTGTATAAATAGGCTGACCCGGCCCATTAGATGGGTCTGGGTGGGCCCATTTAATATTTCTTCGGATTTGGCTCGGCTTTGACCATTGACTTTCCCGGGGTTGACTTTTCGACTTTGACTGTTTTTTTACGCTCTTTTCATTCTCGTGCTCGGTTTTGTCCTTTTTAGCTTTGTTTTTGTCCTTTTCTTGAATATCCATTTCCTGCACAATACAAATGCAAAACATACAAATACAGTGTATTTTTTGTACGTTTTTAGTCATTTATGTCCGTTTTTGATGGAAAATGGTATGTGTAATTAAGCACATACCAGCCGACAATTCTTGTTGTAGAGTAAAACGTTTCCTAAAATCTTCAGATAGTCTATTTAAGTTTTCATAATCAATAGGTTTATAAGAAATGTTTTGTTTAATAGCCTCTGGATCCTTTTCTTTTTTAAACATTTTTGATCGAATCTATTCTTCCAAAATCAATGTCTCTTCATCATCAATCACAGGCATATCAACATGTTTAGCAGAAACAACAATACCATCATACAAGGTTGGTTTAATTCGCTGAGCTTTCTTGAGATAAAACGGATTTTGATAACCTAGAGCTTGTTTGTGTATATTATCATATAAACTTGAGGCTTTGTTAACATGTGCACTGTTTGAGCAGATTGACCCACTTTAAAAAATAATATTATCAAGTTCCTTTATTTTCTTTTCCAAATCAATTTCATTTTTCATATATTTATTTTCTTTTTCTTTAGATTCATTTTTGAAAAAGTGAATGTTTGCAATAAAGATTCTTTTTCTTTGATTTGTTTAGAAAGATTTTGCTCAAGTGAGTCAACTTGTTCTTTTAGTGCAAGCTTCTCTTTAATCATATCATCCATTTGAGAATCAATCATTTTTTCATGACTTCTTATGTAACACCCCTAAAAATGTGTCGCAGCGGAAATATGTCGGAAATATATCCGGGGGCGTTACTTCATAATACAACAACACAAGATACAAGAGAACGACCTCTAAATGTGTCGTTTGAAAATTATCTCGTTGATTTTCTTGAAATTGATATAACATTTGGCCCATAATTGCATCACAATGAAAAGCTTGAAAGCAACACAACGAGATTTGATCATTTGTATGTAAGTAGAAATCCATGAATGAAATCTTGTCAAATTTAGACTCCAGTGCACATCAAGTAGTCCAAGTATCTAATTCACCTGATAAAAACATGCTTAAAAGTGTCAACATAAAGTTGGTGAGTTCATAGATTTTTATAAGTACAATGTTGTAATCAAAGAGTTGTAAAGTATGCATGACCATTTAAATCCCCAAATAGTCACCAAAACGTATGTATAGTTGGACCACATTTGTTCAATGTATGTATTTCCACTTTATTCAAGACAACGCAAATATTCATGTGTGTATAAAACAATGACTACGATTACTCTAAGTTCATGAAACCGATGCACTATGTACCCATCGTAGGTGTCCCCTCCAAGAACACCCGGGCAGTAATAAAAACCATATGTACCCATCGCAGGTGTCCCCTCCAAGAACACCCGGGCAGTAATGAATATGTACCCCTCGCAGGTGTCCCCTCCAAGAACACTCGGGCCGTAATGAATACTAGTTTCAAGGCCCGCCCGTTGGGCGAGAAGCTTTAAGATATTATTGAAAGAAATATATGTATTTTGATATTTAAGGCAAAGTGATGGCAATTTTTTTCGTACATATACAGGTGCATATAAGTTCACCCGTAAGCACTTGCATACACACATTCAAATTCCTTTATATGCACCATAAGCATTAGAAAAGAAAATATATCAACTCCAAAAATTCTTTTAAAAGAAAAGAGTACAAAGGTCAATACGATCACGTTAAAAAAATAAAACAAACAATTAACTTATGTTTAAAGAAACCGTAAGAAAAAAACTACATATAGTTGATTGCAAAAAATAGTATAACGAAGTCACTTAGAATCTATAAAGGACATCTTTGCACGTCATTAGTGGAATTTTTGTAGTTGTCATCTTTGCCACAACATAGCCTACGTATAGTCCCACTTGCTCGATCACAAAGATGATTAAGCCGTAAAGTTTCTATCTCAAGCCACTGCACAATCAATAAAGGCATTCATCGAAAAATTATCACGTTAAAAGAACATTTTGTCCTGTGCATAAGATAAGCTTTGTTTAGTAGCTCGTTTCATAATATGTGGTTTAAATTTTTATGATAATACGGTTAAACTACACAAGATTCATGTTTGACAACCCATTAGCCTTGACCACTTTATACGGAAAAGCAAACCTAAACACTATTTCTCACAGCCCGTACTGATAATCCGAGTATTCTAAATATTACACTTGAAAGCACATCAACTTATTCAAGTCAATAACTAAACCACCTAAAAACTATATATTAGACTTAATAATACTATCACAAATTTAAAAAACTACCATTCAAATGTACTCCATAAGTATAACTAAGTTATTCTATTTTCAGAAGTTAATACATATATAGCTATAAATATCAAAACAGAAGACATGATACTACTCTGTGCCTTAGCATGAGTGAACTCCTCGTCACTCCTTTCCACAAACTAACCAAGCAAGCGCGGGCCATGGCCATGACTCAAGATCGATTTAAATGTCTTAATTTTCACTTCCCTTTTAAAAAAAATACCCGACAATTGCCTGTATATCTGAACTAAGACAATTCTTTCATCATTCTCAATTATTGGCAAATTTCACTAATATCAGCTCCCTTGTTTGTGGGTTAGACCCTGCTTTGGTCCCAATTATTGGAAATATCAAATGAGACCCTAAAAGTAACCCAGCAACATGCTTACCTTGTGATGCATGTATATATGAACTTTAAATTAACATTAACATCATTTTTACTACAGGAAATAGAATGTTTTTTTGTAAAACGTTGTCGACTCACTTGTGCTACCATCCACACAATAAGTGGAAGCTTGTCTTGACTTGAAACTTTTGGGCTTCATTTAGAGTTGGTAATGCGGAAATTAGCACATCGGGTTTCCTTCGTAACACCATTGCTAATACTATAAATAGACCCACCTGTAAAGGATTCATACAAATAAAAATCAGCTCATGACTATAGTTAGCCGCCTACTTGATATATAATGTGACTATTGAAGAAGGATTCATGCATCAAAGAAAAGATAAATAAGAATCAAATTCGATTTATAGCATACCTGATATTTTATGAGGATGTAGTTTGGGTACCTCTGGCGACATAGAGTAGTTCCATACCAACGTGAAGCTGGCAAATCTTTACTCTTGGGTCAACAGCCAAAGCCTTGTTAAGTTCCAACACGAAGTCTTTGTAATACCTAACATACTTTTTTAGAGGTGCCGTCCCTAAAAATTACAAATAAGCTAAAATAAACTACAAACTACTACTAAAAGCTAAAAACTAGAACTAAAAAAAACTCTCAGATGATGAATGAGGAGCTCCTATTTATAGGCATATGAAGAAGGTTATGGGTCTTCATTGTGTGTTCCTTTTGTGAGAGGAGTGGAGAATGATTCCTTGATCTACAATATTGGCCGTGTGATCTTTCTTGCTCAACACTTCTTCAAATCTTGTCCCTTGGATTGAGTGTGTGTACTCTTGGATTGCCACGTTGGCACGATGATGTTGACAGGAGTGGGAGTGATAGTGATTGTGTACGGAGTAGGTGCAGGGGAAGTGAGGTGAGGGATGAATGAACAGTAAAATGGATTGGGCGGTAAAATTTGTTACCAATTTGACTTTTTGACCGGGGTTATTGGGAGGGTTAACTTGGGCCGGGGTTAATAACAAAAGGGTTTGGGCTGGGTATTCGTTATAAGGTTTTGGGTTAATATAAGAAGTTAACGACCGTCATCTCTTTTATATAAAAGAGATAACGGTGTTAGGGTTTTTAGGACTTATGGTGAATTTTTGTTAACATTAAGGGTTTTTGTGGTGTTTTGAGAATTTTGTCTTCTTATGGTTGACCACTGTTGACCATGATAGCATTCTCCCGGCTTTTGTACACTCAATTCCATTTCCGTGTCCGTGTTTGTCCGGCTTTGACTGTTTTCTTGTGATTTTTGCAATATCCGAACCTACACAATCACAAAGACAAAACAAGCAATATACAAGCATTTTAAGAACAATTTTATCTTTTATGGGTCATTTTTTATATAAAACGGATATGTGTTTTCACACATATCAGTCACAAATGGGTTCATTAAATATGATGCAAGCTTTTCAGTGAACCCATTACCCGAAACATATAATTCACATCTGCACAGAAAAGCAAATCAAGATTGAACACAACATCAACTTTCAAGTGTCTATTGGTTTTGTAAAAACCATGGATTTGCAACGGAAACTGATATCAGTTGGGTTTTAGAAGTGTGAAGCTGGTTATCTATAAGAACTAATTAAACTCATTAAATAAGCGCAAACTTCTTGAAATTTGGTAAACATAAAAAACATTATTGAACTTAAGGTTAGCAGAAGCAAAGTATTCAATAAGGGATAGGATAATGTAGCTTGTTTGTTCTTTTTGCTAGCTATCATACTCGTGCGCGAGAGTCATTGGTCTGTTGTCAATTATGAGCAACATATTATTATACCTTATCTTTGATTAAAAATCTAAAATAATACACTTTGAAGTTAAATCTTATGCATTCAAAAGAAACTTTAGTTGATTTTCAACCATATCTATTATGCAAGTTTTTATATTACTATTTTGAAATACAAACATAGCCCTAATCAACCCATTAATAAGTAAATGCACCGAAATAATATTATATCATATTACACACCTGAGTAAGACAGTGTAATACTCTAATGTAACCAAACAAACCATAACCTTATTTACAGCCAAGCATGTAGATTCCAGGAGCCTATGCCAGCCTATTCGGTGCTTGCAACGTACGTGGTGGGGTGCACTTATTAACCGACTATCTTCCTCTTTTTGGTTAACTATATTCAAGAAACTCCTAACTGACCATTTTCATTTATCATGTTACCAACACTCGCAATACTACCGACGATCACAATATTCGACATGACTTTAAGGTTTACCAGTGTGAACAATAGTCAGGGTCAGAAAAACACCAAGGAACACCAGCTCAACAACCATTATCAGTAGTACCTTAAGCCTTTGCTTTGGCACAGAGTAAAATAAAAATAGGATCAAGTATATTGTCTCAATGCAGAATGTGTGCAGAAGCATCATATATAACCCCTCCTAATCAGAATTCTCCCTTTTCCACTTCCATTTAATTAATAAAACAATCTATGATCATAATGTCAGTTAAAACAATCTATCATCATCATTTTAATTATGAACAATGTATCATCATCATGTCAGTTATGAACTTAATCATAGCAAGATTAGGACATAAAAATTTTATGAATACTTTGACTTTTTCTTCCAGGTTAATTTCATATGAAAAAAGTTTAAATCAACCAATTTTAAAAAAATAGGCACATATTTAGCTTCGATAACCATTAACTTGTGGGATCACATACTCATATTTATATATATATGGGGTAGCGTTATTGTGGTGAACACTTTAAAGTAGATTATAATAGGTACAGTTGTGAGCCATTGGATCAATCATCATAGATCATAATTAATTATAATTAAATAAATAGCTTATAATGGCAATTTTGTAAATAAGTTAAACACAATACCCTTTCTAAACGTCACATATTAAATGCAGTCAAAAAATACACATTGATTATTAAATGCAGAATTTGATCGCATGAATTGGTCAAAAATACACATTGACCAACTTTGACTTTATATAAGTGACACATTTATTTTATTTTATTTGTTTTTATATTAGTGACACATTTTTTATATATATTTTCTATATACTAGTGACACATTTTTTTATAGAATATTTTTTTATATATTAGTGACACATTCTTTTTAAATTTATTTTTCTATATATTAATGACATATTATTAGTGACACATTTCGTTTTTTATTTGTTTTTTTATATAGCAGTGGCACATTTCATTTTTTATTTGTTTTTTTATATAATAGTGGCACATTATAGTATCGAATATAACTCTCATGAATAAATATGAGTTTTATGAGGTATTAATGGTGGTGATGTAACGTATGAATAATAAATGGGGGCTAATAAATTGTGTATAAAAAATAAGATTACTATAATACCCTCCATTAAATTAAGCTTAATTTGTATTTTTCTTTAAATAAAAATGACACTTGTCACGCTCTTATTGGTGCCTATTGTTTTACACTTTAAAGTGTTTACCACATGAACGCAATACTATATATATATATATATATATATATATATATATATATGTATATGTATATATATGTATATGTGTATATATATATATGTGTGTGTGTATATATATATATATATATATATATATGTATGTATATATATGTATATGTATGTATATATATATATATGTATATATATATATATATATATATATATATATATAGGGGACCGATCTTTGCAGAACCACTTTTTTGTACAGAACCTACAGAACCACTCTTGGACCAATAGGAATTTAATATTAATAAATAATTTTATTTAAATAGAAAGGGTATCATAGTAAAATGCATTTTCACCTTCTTTTTAAATTTTCTTTATTAAAAAACGTTTTTTTAAACCTTATAACAATTATATTGTAAAAAAAATTAGCGTTTTGACACGCTTCTTTCATTCAAATATCTATATAAATAATTTACGTATTCATGTAATCAAATTCAACTCTAGAGACGTCAACTGTGTAAACTATAATACAACTCATATCGACCGATTAATTGGAATATTGTTCTGAATTAACACTCCAAAAATCACTGTGACGAGAGAAGTCCATAAAGCGGTTATGAGGTATTTTACAAGTTGGAAACGCGTCATGAAGAAACACTTATTAGTAAACATAATCAGGCGATTTGACCATTCTTTCCATTTCAAATTATTATATAATTTAATAATTTACGTATTCTTTGTAAGCAAATTCAACATAGAAGAGACGTCAACTGGGTAAACTATAATCAACTCATATAACGTTTAATTGGAATTTTTGTTCTAAATTAAAACTCTAAAAATCTCTGTGACAAGAGAAAGGGTCCATAATAGCGGATATGACGCATTTATTGACGACAAGGGCTTGCATGTAACATATTCTTGTTAGGGCAAGTCAATATCTTTTTAAGTAGTAAAAAATATAATTTTGTTAATCTGTCATTAACTAAAAGCCAAACAAAACACTATTAAGATATTAAACGAAACAAATGATTGTAATAAATCTCGAACACCCGTTAAAGGTTTAGACATAACATAATATATACGAGTAATAAAATTCAGAAAGAAATAAGACTATCAAATATCATGTACACACCTCAAATTTTACAATAATGGTTTAAAAAAAAGTAAGTGACATAGAAACAAAAGAATATCATAACAAAGACTTAAGATTGTCATTTTAGTTTGTTTGAAGCATGCATATCGTTGTACAAATTAGAATTACAAATGAAACATAAGTTGGAATATAAGAAAAAGAAAAACACTGACTACATGATCTTAAACACTTGTAGTTGTTGATGGCTCAAATATTAAAGGGTGATAGTTTTTGTTAATCATATGTGTTTGATATCACCAACCAAATACTACAATAGAATGAATTAATTTTGTGAAAGAATCTAGTAGTAAAAGATTAATAAATTTGAAGGATTATAATTGTCAATTTGAAATAAGAAATTGAAGCTATGGAGAATTAGTGATGTCATTCATGACATATTTTATGACATAATTAGTGACATCATTAAATGGTTAGGAGGGAAATTCAAAAAGATTTTGTTTTATTATTATATATATATAGATATAGATTAAAATTATCTAATCTTTTACTTAGTAAAGGAAAACGAAAAGTGAGGACTTTTGCATTTCAAAAAAAAAGAATTTTTCCTTATTAGGTATGATGCTTCAAATTTTTTATTATTTTTGAATATATGTTTAATTAAAAAGCTTAAATACTTCTAAAATTGGCATTATTTTGGTGGAGAAATCTGATAAAGAAAAAAAACACATAAAAATATATGTGTCAAATTTATAAAAACAAAAACTTGAAAAAAAGAGGAGGTAATTAATAAAACTTTAGTGGTTTAATTTTAAATAAATTGTATAGAGTTAAGTGTAAATTTATAAATTTACAAATTTTATTATGACTTAATATCTTATGTATAAGGGAGATTTTGGTATGTGTTTAATTACACATACCTTTGACCAATAATTATTTCTAAAACCTGACTAAATAGACTAAAAAACGTACCAAAAATACTTTGTATTTGGGTAATTTTTATATTGTATTAGCGAAACGGATATCTAAGAAATAACAAAAATAGAAGCCAAAACGACAAAACCGAGCACGAGAACGGAAAGAGCAGTCAAGTCAAAGCCAAAAGTCAACAAAAAGTCAAAGTTAAATCAAGTCAAAGTCAAGCCCGGGAAGTGGAATTGGAAAGAGCATTGGAAACCAAACCCAAAAACCTAAACTGCTAAAAGTGGGCCCACCCGTACCCACCTAGTGGGCCCGGGAAAGCCCACTTATATCCTTAAAACCTAAAAAGCCCAAATTCTTTTTATTTATACCCGACCCAACAACACTAGCCCATCACTACCCCTTATAACCCCGTTATCCCTTACCCTCCTTTATAACACCCTCGTTAGTCCCAAAAAGGACTAACGATGCAACACCAACAAAAACTTCAAGGGCCAAATTTGCAAAACTCAAGGATGATGGATGCATATACTTATATAAGAAGAGGGGCCATTTGTGCCATATCACCAAACTCTTACCCTGTACCAAAATTAAACATGGTAACCTATTTTCCTGCTCCCCCCCCATTGTTACTGTTCACCCTCCATCCTCAAATTTACTCTTACCCCGATGTTAAACCCACTTAAACTCCCTTCTAGAAGCTTATATGATGCAATGGATGACGTTTTTGGCACCTGACACGTTTGCGATCCAAAGCAATCATTGGGGAATGATTGTGTGGACACAAGTCAAGGGTTGTGATGGATTTAAAGAAGCACTAGATGATTTAAAGGGCCAAGATTGAAGCTTCTTTTCCTCTCACGCAAGAAAACCAAGCCAATGATCTAGGTCCTTCTATCCGGCCTATAAATAGAGGGCTTAACCCTTGTAGTAGAGGAGTTTTTTAGAGTTGTTCTAAGTTTTTAGTCTCTTTTTAATGTATTTTCATTTAAGTTTTTAAAGTTATTTTGTATTTCAAATTCCTTGTAAAATTTTAAGTTTTTAATAAAAAGTTTGAGGTTTATGTTTTTAAGATACTGTGTTTGGTCATTTTATATAAGTTGTCAAGCCTTGAAAAGCTATGAAGCAGCTTGTAGATCTTACCTAAAAGCTTCACTAAGCTTTTTGTTTCTTGAATCAAGCCTTAGTTTACCGTTTTAATCCCTTTTATTTCCTGTTTTAATCAGAAAAAATCTAAAAAAAACTAAAAAGATCCACCCCTTAAAACACCTCAGCTTCTTTGGATGATAAGCTAGCTTGGAAGAGCTTATAGACCTCACTAGTTTGTCTTTTGACAAGCTAGAGCTTGTAGATTTGATTAATTAACCCTGATTTTGAGCCAGGGAGTTTTGTAAGTTTTCATTTCATTTTTAAGCTTATTTCCTGTATACCGCTTATTGTTTGCTTCTTGCCTGTTCTTATTTTCTAATTTTGCTTGTTATGATGTCTAATGCTTATGAACCTTAGTTGTGGTTTAAAAATTATTTGTGCAAGTTTTCTTTGAAAACTGTTCGCTAAAATAGCTTATAAACTAGCACAATCTGTTTTAGCTTATTTGATTGCTTATTAGTTGTTTAAATATGCTTAATATTGCTTGTTTTACTATAATTTTACCATTTGGACGTTTGATGTATGCATTAAAATAAGCATTAATCTCTTTATAAAAGCTAAAACAGTTTTTAAAGGGGTGTTTGGTATAACTGCTTTTATGGGTCAAAGTGGGTTAAAATTGCAATTTGACACTTAAGTCAGTTTAGCTTAGCTTAGATTAGTCCAAAGATTTAGTTTGTTAAAGTTTTTAAGTAGTAAAACTCATTTTTAAGGATTTGAGGTTGATGTTTAAAACTGTTAAGTTATAGCTTATTCTAGTTGCTTATTGATTGTGCTTTGCTTATTGTTGCTTTTGTGAATTTTTTTGTATTATCAAGTGTTAAAACAGGTAGAATAATATCCTAAAACCCTGCATTGTTGTTTTGAGTTTTTGCCAAAACTGTCATAGATTGCTAAGTGTTCAAAAAGTTTGAGAAAATGCTTTTTCAAATGCTTATTATTGCTTATCCTGAATTTCAAACTCCTTTTTGAGTGTTGATTATTGTTCTTTGAGGTCAAAGCTTAATCTGTTTGTAGGTTATATGTTCATAAGGATCTGTTTGTTTGCTTATTTTTAAGCTCAAAAGTGTGGTTTTGTTAAGATCGGACAAAAGTTTTACAAAAATTTGTCAAAGTGTTGATCACTGTGAGATAAGCCTTTTCAAGAAGCTATTTAAGTGCTTATCTGAATTTCAAATTGCTTTTACTTGTTGCTTTAATTGTAGCTTTTGCCAATCTTCTCAGTGGTATAACCACTAGCAAAAGAACCTATTGCAGCTTATTTTTAGCTTAGAAAAGCCCCTATTGGCCTTTTTGCTTATCAAATTTGGCAAAAGGCTCTTTGCTATATATAAGCATATCTGCATATTGCTTCTGCATATTTTATGTGTATTCACTTATTAGGTTAGGTTTAGCCCATTTCAGCTTATTCTCTTAGGTTTTGAGCTTATTCAAGCTTATTTTGCAATTTAGCTTAAAATCTTTAAGTTTCATAGCTTTTTGATGATTCTGTCTCTCTAGCTTAATTTGGTTGCTTATTTTTATTCAAAATTACTTTTTAGGTTTAGCTTATCATCTGTTTTAGCTTAATTCTCTTTTTGGTTTGCTTATTAGTGCTTAAAAAGCCCAACAGTTAGCATTTTATGGTTTAGTATAGTTTAGGCTTATTCTGTCTTTACTTAGCTTATTCTGTGCTTATTTTTGATTTATAAAAAAAGTGGCTTTTGTAAAAATTGCTTATTTAGTGCTTTTCTAAAAAGTTATAAAAAATGGCAAAAACAAAAACATTAGGGATTAGGGGAAGCCCTAGGTGAGCAAGGCTCGAACCCGGGACCTCTACCCTTATCCCAAACGTTTTACACACACACTCCCTCTACCACTCGCCCTTGGGACTTTTTCAGTTTTACTTTGCACAATTTATTATTTATAGTAGTTTTAGGTCTTTTAGCTTATTAGCTGTTTTCAGCTTATTTCACAGCTTATTCGATAAGCTGTTTTCACAAGCTTATTTTTCCTAGATTCCTCACTTTTCAAGCTACTTTTCATGATTTTTTCAGTTTTTTTTTAAATAGTTTAGTATTTCTAAACCTCATTTAATTTATTAAAATCGTTTTTAAATCAATAAAAAATTATACAAAAGTCAAAAAAATATAATTCTTTTTAGAAAATTTTCTTTTAACATTTAGAACCTAGGAAAATTAGATTTGCTTTCGTAGGGTTTAAATTGCAAAATCTTATTTTTTAAAGAACGGGATTGAATCCCGTTCATGTCTTTAGTGTTTTTAAGCTTAAATCTTTTCCGTTTTCCATCTCACAAACCACCAGGGGTAATCTATGAAGATCTGGCCAAATAGAAAAGAGTGATGCAGGCTAATGAGCTGTACAAGTTCTCGGACGGGACGCTCAAGAAAGTTCGAGATGAGCTTCATCATAGAATACACAATTTTTGTTTGGAATACAATAAGGAGATGCCAAGGAGAAAGTGGACGGCTATTGACAGAAAAAGGTCAGAACTTATGGTCGAGCTGATTGATAAGCAGATGCGTGAAAGAAGGATCATTCAGAATCTTGAAAGATTGGTTGGTGCTCGAGAACTCGAGATGGACTACAAACTAATGACGCGCACCACATGATCGTCAGGTCCTATCTTAAAATCTTATCTTGTGAGTATTGTGAATATGTAGTATAAACTTATAATAGTAGGCAATATAAATAGTGTTTGAGTACGAATTTTCTAGAATTTTTCAATAAATTCAAAAAAAATCAAATTAACGTACTCGACACTATATATATATATATATATATTACTATGAAATATATATAATAAATAAATATATATATAATAAAATAATCATTATAAATATATACTTCCCTAGAAATTAAAGGGTTAGCATTAAATAGTTCCTAATACGGCTTTTAATAATTGACATTTTTTCTCTGAAACTAATATTTGAATCAATTGATATCCAAAATATGAAGAGATTTGACATTTTTGATAAGGGAAGAAAATGTGATTAAAATATATGGCTAAAGATGTGATTTTAAGGACTCAAGTGCAAGCTTCACCCTTCATGTGTTAAACATTCTCGAATATCGATGCACATGTTGAGGGGGAGCATTAAAAATGATTTTAAAGCTGAGAACAATACCAAAAG
This sequence comes from Tanacetum coccineum, assembly GCA_026074375.1. NCBI lineage: Eukaryota > Viridiplantae > Streptophyta > Magnoliopsida > Asterales > Asteraceae > Tanacetum > Tanacetum coccineum. Next base: position 7,973 of record BQNB010118427.1, on the reverse strand, counting down.
ACCGACCATTTTTGTAATTAATTGGAGTTATAAGGTGGTTAAGATTAGGTATTCGTTCCTATGATCCACCCAGAACCGGAGAGATCTACCTAAGAACATTCCATTAGTTAGAATAGAAGTCCTTAAGTATGATGAGAAAAGGAGTAAAGTGAGAAAAAGGAAAAATACAGACTAAGACAGAGCTGACACTAGAACAAACCCAACAAGGTGTAAGTGATGAAGTCTTGGTAAGCATTGAAAGGGTTGAAGAATTAAAAAGAAAAGTTAAGATAAAGGATGAAAAGAAAGAAGCCCTCCTTACACCTAGGCAGAAACCAGGTCAATACATATGCAATCAGAAACACTAAGTTGTTGTCTGGTATTGAAGATAGTCATCATGGACCCAGTGATGCAATGCACAACCCTTCCCAGCCACTCAAGGTCTATCAAAATACTCTTGTTTCATTTCTCATGGAGATTAAACACATTTCTATCAACTTTCTCACTCTGAGTTAGTTGATATTAAAAAGGTGACAGTCTGCTCCAGCCTCTGATTACCAAAACCAAAGCACACTATCGAGTCTAGAGCCATAAAAGAGATCATCCATAAATCTCATTAGGACACTTATCCAAAATATGCTTGTTAATTCACACAATGTGAAAACAAGAAATATATCAAGAGTCCTACGCATTATCCTTGTAATTTTTCTAGAACATCAGAGTGATGCCTAAAAAGTATTCACAGTGATGATAGAAATCCTTCCAGAGCCAACATCAAACAAGCTCTACGGTAGGTGACTTGTGAGATCCTACACAGATCGAATTGTGATACTGGATATCGATTCTGTCCAACTTATGAATTGATGGATGAATTTTGAAAAAGATAAAACTATTGGTGTGTTATAAAAACCGTTTGCATCTTAACACACCGACTGATTTTCCTAAATCAATTTTCAATCTTATGTCCATGGGAAGCCTCACAAGGGTATCTGGACATAGGAAAGCTGAACACGAATTGATGACTTAATCGGGAAGTTAGTAACTTACCGGTTCACTCTTACCATGTTGTCTGCTTTGAGATGTTCCGATAATGAGAACGGCCAGTGCATCTGTGAAACCCTGTCAAGGAGATTCTTCGGAATTCTACCTGATCACAGGCAGTATTTATACTGATTAACGGGGAACCGTGGTTGTTACAACCGTATTTGACTAAGTGACAAAGCCACTTTCGTCCATATAAGTTATATATCACTAACCCATTAATGCAGAGTTCCTGACGGCGGCAGCAGTTACCCGATGACAAGTTGAAGTCAATACCACATGCTCATACTCTACCGACATATGCAAAGACATCATGAAAGCTCAAGTATATGTTTTAAGACTTCCGCTACTCTGATACCGTACGTCTTTCTTGAAGTGACGGAGTATTAAAGCTAAATATTTTCTAGAAAATTCCACTACTATGATATCACATGTCCTTCATAAAGTGACGAAGTGTTAAAGTTAAAGAATTTCAAGAAATTTGGTTACATAAGCTTTCAACATCAAGAACAGTATGAGCATGTCGGTCCAAAAGTCATAAGATCACAAGAAGGCAAAGATTACATGATGGCGATAAGAGATTATGCTTGGTTGATGATCTCAAGAAGCTCAAGATCACATATAAGTCAAGATAAAGATACAAGCTAAAGCCTAAAAGTCTAAAGATTACTACGTCAAGATTTACAAGATAAAGATTATGAAAACAAGACTACGAGCAAAGATTGAAGACATTCATAGAATGTAGAGCTTAAGTTTTTGTAAATTGGAGTGACCTCCCTTAGGGGGAGATTGTTAGAAATCAAGAAAAGACTCGGTCACTACCAATATGTAATAGTATAGCTCGTAGCAACAATATTTGGAAACTTACCAAGCTAACCGGGTCAACATAAGACAACCTTATGTGTGACCGGCCAAGCAAGGTATAAATACCCCTCTCCACACCTTGGAGAGGGTTGGTTGTTCATTTGGTTCTCACATAATACATTTTCCTTTCCTTTCTCTCTCTAAGTGCTACAACCCACTTTCTCTCTCTAAACTTTCTTTCTTGTTCATTTGTTAAGTGATTTGATACATCTACAATGTGCAAAATACTTTTGAATATCGATGCACATATGTAGGGGGTAATTTTGGAAAATATGAAACCATCAAGGTACAAAAGTTTTGATTTATATCACTAGTACCTTGATTGATTTAATTTAAAAGTTGTAATGGCTAATTGGAAATTACCAACGACAGGTCATGTATTTATTATAATGGAGATATAAGGCGGTTAAGGATAGGTATTCGTTCCATGATCCAGCCATAACTGGAGGGATCTACTCAGGGACATTCCAATAGTTAGATTAGAAGTCCTTAGGTATGATATGTATAAAAGGAGAAAATTGAGAATGGGAATAATGACGACTAAGACAGAGCTAGCACTGGAACAAACCCAATAAGGTGTTAGTGATGAAGTCTTGGTAAGCATTGAAGGGGTTGAAGAATGAAAAAGAAATGTAAGGATAAAAGGGTGTAAAGAAAGAAGCCCTTCATACACTTAGGCAGAAACAGGGTCAATACACATGCTATCAGAAACAATAAGAAGTTGTCTGGTATTGATGATAGACTTTCTCACACCGAGTTAGTCGGTATTGAAAAGGTGGCAGTCAACTCCAGCCTCTGATTACTAAAACCAAAATGCACTATTGAGTCTAGAGCCAAAAGAGATCATCAATAAATCTTACTAGGACACTATTCTAAGTTACACTTGTTCTTCATACGCCCTGAAAACAAGTAAAATAATAAGAGTCCTACGCAATATCTTTGTGATCTTGCCAGAACATCAGAGTGATACTTCATAGTATTCACAGTGACGATGTAAATCCTACCAGTGCCAACATCAAACAAGCACTGCGGCAGGTGACTTATGAGATCCTATATGGATCAAACTTGTGACAACTGAATATTAATTATGGTTTAGTATATGAATTAACGGGTGGATTTGTAAATGATAAAATTGTTAGCGTGTTATAAAACTCATTACTCATTAACACTTTAACTAATTTTCTCCAAAACAATTTTCAATCTTATGTCCATGGGTAGCCTCACAAGGGTATCTGGACATAGGAAAGATGAACACGAATTTACGACTCAATCGGGAAGATAGTAACTTACCGATTCACTCTTAACATGTTGTCTGCTTTGAGACGTTCCGGTAAAGAGAACAACTAGTGCAACTGCGAAACCATGTCAATGAGATTCTTTTGAATTCTACCTGATCACATGTAGTATTTATACTGATTAACGAGGAATCGTGGTTATTGCAACCGTATTCGACGAAGTGAGAAAGATAATTTTGTCCATATCTGTTGTTTATCACTAACCTAAACATGTAGGTTTTCCCAACGGTAGCAGCATCTAGTCCATGACAAGTCAGATTCACAGCCACATAGTTGAGATTCAGAGCTTCTACACTTAGTACTGCTAGTTATAGTTAGTTAGTACTGCCAGTACATTGTTAGTACTGCCAGTATAGTTAGTACTATTAGTATAATAGTTAGTACTGTTAGTTATATAGTTAGTACTGCTTAAGTGATATGCATGAGTTATATTAGGAATAGATATGCATGATCACTTGACGCGTTTTGTAAGCCCATTAGGGTTTTCCTTAGTGTATAAAAGGAACCCTACGACATAGTTAGAGACATCAATTCTCACATCAAGTGATATAAGTTTTCATAGTTAGTTATTCTGTAACCTAGGCAGAATATTTGCAATCAATATATATTCAAAGTTTTGTTTACATTGTTCTTCTTAGTATTACAAGTTAGATTCCACATAACTTGTAGTATTCATAATCATAGTTTCTCACATAGTTAGTTTGGATTTATCCAAGTTAACTAAGCTTTAACAAGCTAAGAAGATCTATTCATTGGGACTCACACACATGCTCATACTCGACCAACAAATGTAAAGACATTATGAAAGCTCAAGTACATGTTTCAAAAGTCTTCCACTACTTTGATACTCAACGTCTTGCTTGAAGTCACCAAGTGTTCAAGTTAAAGAATATCAAGAAAGATGGTTATAAAAGCTTTCAAGATGAATAAAGGTATGAGTGTAACACCCCCAAAAATCAAAACGCATCGGAATACCACTTGGGGTGCTACTTCATAGCATAAAGTACAAGTTACAGAAAATGACTCTAAGTGAGACGTTTTGAAAAGTCAACCATTCGATAATTTTCATAAAATCTTAGAGTTACAACAGGTCCCATTTATAATGTATTAGAAAACATTTTCAAACGTTTGTCGAATGGAATTCACATTACAAAGCCTTCAAAAATATATCCGCGCGACTCAAATGCTCCCAATGCTCAGCTAGCAAAATAATAACCTAAGAAAATACGTGCAAAACGTCAATAATAATGTTGGTGAATTCATAGGTTTAAGTAAAAGCAGTATTGAAATAATTCAAGTAATATTTCAGTAAGGAAAATAGCGTTACAGTATTTCAAAGTATTATTTCCAAAATCCAAGTAGTGATTCAATAATCAAGAAATGTTCAGTAGTGGACCACAAGACTTAAGTAATGTAGACAAGAGAAACAAATTCACCAAGTCCAAAGTAATATGTATTATTGCACTAAGCTCATGACACCGAACCTTAACATGTAATGAAATATAAACAAACCAGTACTCGAGGTTTGTGCTCTAAAACAGATACAAATGCTGCCAAACATCCTACGAAATACCTCAAATGTTAAATGCGTCAATGGTTATCTAGAAACCACAGCCCAGACGGGGATTGTCAATCCCAATAGATCTATATATTTGTACTAGCGTTTACCCTAAAAGGTAATTAACAGTTCATGAAATTAGGGACTTTGGCAATAGCTACTCATGCGGATAATCTCATAATTGGGTCCAGCATACCATAAAATCACTTGTGTTTAATTTTAAACGAAGTAAGATATTCAAAACTTATAGTTTCATAAATCAGTATTCAACGATTTCAAATCGTATAGTAGCAAATCAAACTTTCATAAGTTCATGAGTAAACAACCATGTATCACACATGTATTAGAAGTCGTGTACTAAGCAAGTAAAAGATTTAATAAAAATAGTCATGTAACACTTATATAGTAGAAATTAATAAATTTGCTTAGTAAACGAGCATGTATTCTCACCCCGAAAACAGTTTATGAAAACCATTAAAAGACAAAAGGTGGGGCTATGAACTCACCTTGCGCAATCAAGATAAATGAGCACAAACGCGGATCAACAATAACAATTAGGAAACTCCTTGAACGCGCGCCTTTTAGTAATGAAATGCAAGGAATGATAAGAACATAGAATCACACAAGAAGTCCTAAGTACCACCTAAAAGATGTGGCGTGACTTAGAATAATAAAATAAAATCCAATATGTAAAAATAAACAAAAGTTCATAAGACGTGTTTCCGAATTAAGCATGGCATTGCACTAAGATTTTTCAAAGTAATTTTTACTTACAAATTCATGACTAACTTGGTCTAACAAGCATTAAGACATGTACCCATTTTCACCCTTTAACACTTTAGCTTATTAGCGTTTTTAGCCCTTTTAAAGATTAAAACAATACGTAAATCTCAAATTCTAAATTTACCCTAACTTCACAAGACTCTAACTCCTAATCTGTATTCCATAAGGCTTCTAAGAAGATTAATTTTATCCAAAGTAAAATTTAAAACCTTCCCGAGTCGTATCCCGACGAGGTGTGAATTAAAAATCACGTTTAAATTCGTGATCGCGTGTTTGAATAATCAAGATTTTTGATTTTAGATTCTATGTCTATAAATATAAATGCAAAAACATATAAAGACAAGCAACAATTAAGACAATTAAAAATGAAACACGAAAACGTTAACGGAAATTAAAAAAAAACGTGACATTTAAGCATCTAAATCAAATTTTAACCCTACAACCTCAAATCTGATTTTTATAAATCCTAAATGACTAAAAATAATTTTCAGAAAAAGAATTATATTTTTTTCACTTTTATTTTATTTATTATGAATTAGAAATGATTTTAATCTAAAAATATTATTAAAAATAATAAACTATTTTTTAAAAATTCTGAATTTTTTTTCTAAAAATACTACAGCTAATTAAGTTCCTAGGAAAATTAAAACCAACAACACAACTTATGTCTATAAGCTGTAAATAAGCTCTGAATAGCTTATAGCTTAAACAGCTAAACTACCTTAAATACCAAATGGCCCTAGAGTCTTTTAGAAAAGACCCCAGGGCACAATGGTAAGGTGTATGGTTGTTAAAGTTGAGGTCTCGGGTTCGAGACCTCCCTATACGGCTTACACCTTATCATTTTTATTACTTTTTTATTTTTTACACATTTACTTTGTAAGCAATAATAAGCATTTTTTATGAAAACATTTTTACTGAAATGAACAAATAAGCTCAGATTAAGCTCATTAAGAACACAGAACACTTAAAAACTAAAAAGCTTTTTAGTCCTAATCTGTTTATGCATATAAGCTACCAAAAGCTATAACTTTGGCCTAATAAGCTAAAAGAATCTAAATCCTAAATTAATAAGTATTTCTAACAGAAAGTAAGCATAATCAACAAGTAAAAAAGCTCTGAAATCAAGATAAGCAATTAAGCTAAAACAGTTAACCAAACAGCCAGAACAGGCAGTTTTGAACTACTTTTTAAGCCACTAAAAGCTATACTTCAAAACCTAAAAACAGATTAAGTTCAAACCTTAATAAGCTCAGAACAATCAAAATCTAACCATAATTCAACTTAAATCTAACTTTGAATTTCTTTTGAAAATCTGACTTTAAAAAAAAACTAAACTTGCATACTAAACTGCATAAGGCTTAAACACTAAAAAGGCAATTCCGAAAGAAACTAACCTAAAAAAATGCATCCTTAATGCAGTAGATTAACAGGTTTTGAACTCAAATAACCTAACTCAAATGCACTTAAACAAAAATCCTTTAAATCAAAAACTTAAGAACAAAATTAAGCTAGCAGACTTAAAGAAATTATAAACTAAACCTCAAAATTTATTAAAACTTATTCTAACATCCTAAAAACTACTAACAATACTGAATTAAAACTTAATGCATATATTTCAAAGGTTAAAAACAATCAAACAGTAGAAACATACTGCCTAAACCAAACACTCCCTTATTTTCTTAAAAACAACTTTTAGCTTAAAACAAATCTTGAAAACTTTTAAAAAATGAAAACAGATGAAGTTTAAGCGATATTAAAGACAAAGAAGCAATGACTTTGGAGAATTAAGCACTAGACAATAAGCTAAACTAATATGCATATTTTTGGATTTTCTAAAACTGTTTTGACTAAAATTAATGAAAGCCTAAGACAGATTAAAAGAAGCTATAAACTAGATTCAATAAGCTATATTAAGATAGAAAAAGCACAAATAAACAGAGAATAAGCAAAACATAAAATAAGCTAAAACAAAAATAAGCCAAAAATGGAAGAGTGAACTTACCAAGTCCTTTGCACAAAACAAGGACAATAAGGCTCTTAAGAGCTAGTCAACAAGCTCCAGCTTATCATAGATAAGCTGGTGTGGTCATAAAAGCCCTTCCCAAATTGGCTTTTCTTCCAACATAAGCTGAGGTAAATGTTAGGAATTTTGTATAACAGACTTAATTCTGTTAGTGTATTATAGTTAGTTCTGCTAGTTACATAGTTAGTACTGGTAGAAGGATTATCATAGTTAGTACTGGTAGTGTCACTAGTATAAAAAGTAGATTTGGTCACACATGGGCAAAATGGAACGGCCACACATTCACATATTTATGTGACCAAAGGTACCAAAAAAGACACAATTTACTAATTAGTCACACATAAACATTTTTATCGTGTGACCATTAGAACTGTATTGCCACACATTCGAACATCATGTGGCTAAAAGTAACTGGTAATATTATTTG
>BQNB010118426.1:4861-20995 GCA_026074375.1 Tanacetum coccineum | reverse complement strand
CTTGAAAAGAAGGTAGGTACTTTAAGTATATAAGTTGAAGGTATGAGAAGAGGACCTTAAGGTTGAGGGTGATTTTAAAATGGAAAAGATGAAGTATTTGGAGTACGAATGAGCCCTTCATTGTATTTGTCAAACCCCGATCCTATCTTCCTATAAAGGTGAGCTTGCATCATCCCAGTGAAGTCTTCTATCATCACGGTTTAACCAACTCCATGCTATTTAACCACATATCTCCTAGCCCCCCCTTGCTCATTGCGTCTCCATGATAATATCATTCCTTGTATATTGACTCTAACGGATCCATGGATCAAATAAATTACCATCGATGCTCAAGAAGTTCGATGCAATTTAAATAAGTAGAGTGGTATGTGCTTAAATACACATACCTTTCTCCATTAAAAACGGACTTAAATGACCAAAAACAGACAGAAACTGCCAAAGATATGTTTGTTTTACACTTGTGTTGTGCAGGAAAAGGATATCACACCAAAAGACAGAAAACAAAGAAAAAAATGACAAAACCAGGCACGGAATGGAAAAGCTGTGAAGGACAAAGCCAAATCAAAGCCAAAGACCAGAAAAGTCAAAGTCAAAGTCAACTCAACAAATTAACAGTCAAAACCGGAGCCGTAATTGAAGAATACTATTGGATGCGATCTCAACCCATCTGATGGGCCGGGAAAGCCCAATAGTATATTATTGAAGACTGTGAAGACCAAATGGGCCCTCAATCAATGACAACAGCCCATTTGTGTGCAATTGACAGAGACTATGAAGACTTTGAAGACCCGATCCTAGCCCTTGAACAAACCAATCTCAGCCAGTGTACACACAAAACCCACCCAAACCTTATTGGGCCTTAAAAAGCCCAATAACACAAGCCTGACCCTTATTGGGCCCAAACACACCCAGTTGGGCCCAATACATAACCCAAGCCCATTACTGGCCCAATACCCTCTTTTTATAAACCCTAGGGACTAAAATTGTCAAGTTTAAAAATGTTTGTAAAAAGAAAAGTGTTTTAAAAATAAGAGGGACTGAATTTGCAATTTTACAAAATTGATTTCTCTTTATAAAAGGCAAGGGCCGAATCTGCCATTTGTTTATTCTTTCTTTAATTCTTTGTGTTTAAAACACAAGGGCCCCTTTTGCCAATTTCCAAACTTACTTATAACTAAAAAGAAAAGAAACAAAAGAAATGGAAAAGAAATGAAACTTCAGGGTTTCTTTCTGGGCAAATGAAACTTTCAAAAACCTGCCAACCAATCACGGGTTCCCTCCTCAATACCTTTCCCGCCACCACCTCAAAACCTTCACCATCACATGTTACCACTCAAGCTTTTACCCAACCCCTCCTTTACCCATTTTAAACCTAAACCCACACCCATTTCCCTGTTTAAAATGCCACCTTGGCAATCTCCCCAAACCCGAAGCACCATCAATGGTGGAGATTGATTAAAAAGAAGCACAAAGGACCATCCAATGGCTAGGATTGATGCTGAGACTCCACACACACAAGAAGCACAAGTATAGAAGCTTTGGACTTCTATAAAAGCAAGAAAAAGACAAGCCGAAGATACACTAGTTTTACTTAGCTTTATTTTTATTTAAATCTTGATTAAATTGTAATTGAAAGTATCAGTTCTTGTTTTTAATGTATGGTTACTGTTTTTAAGCAATTTAATGCAAGTTTAAAGTTTATTTTGAAGTTTTTAAATTTCCCAATTGTCACTCTTGAATTCGTGTGTAAATTGTGAAGAAACTTGTGTTTTTCTTGTTGCTAAACAATTTCACTAGTCCTAATATCAGCTTGTTTTAAATTAATTTTGAGTTAAACCAAAGAAAAAGGGAATTCGACTTATTAAAGGGGTGTTTGGTAAAAAGCCAAAATGGGTCAAATGGGAGTTGGTTATGGGTCAAGTTCACTCAGCCAACTTTGGCTGAGTGTGGAGGGTTAATTAAGCTACTTTAATTACAAATTTTAGTTTGAAAATAGCTTTTTAGGTTTCTTTTACATTCTGTCAATTTTCAATAAGCAAAAAGTGAGCTTAATTGCTCAAGCTGCTTATGCAGCTTAAGCACTTGTTTTTGTGCTTGTTGTGTTGTTTCTAGCCAACTTACAAGCCCATGTTCTGTCCCTTTTGGTTTGACCAAGCATAAGTCAAAAATTTGGCTTTGCTTATTTTTGAAATTCCCCATTTTTAAGCCCAAATATCAGCAGCTTACATTGTTTGCTAGACCCTCATCCTTTGAATATAAGCTCACTAGTCACCCCTTTAATTCTGTTTGTGCTTTATTCTGGCTGAAAAGCTCATAAGAGCTTATTTTTCATAAGCTCAAAAAGCCCCTAGCCACTGTATTGCCTTACCCTGGTGCTGAGCACCATAACTCAGCCCATTTTTCTAGCTTATTTAGATATTAAGCCTTAGGATCTTTTAGCTTTTATTTATAGCTTATTACTAGTCCTTTAAGCTCCCAAGATCTTATAGCTTATTTCCCCCTTTAGCATAGCTTATTTAGGCCTTAAAGTCCCCACTTTTCTGTTTTCTTTTAAAAACTGTTAATATAGCTTATTTCATTTCTAGCTTATTTAGGGCTTATTCTAGATAACTTAGCTTATTTTAGGACTCCCCTATCCCCATTTATCTGTCCCCCATAGTTTAGCTTATTTTTGTAGCTTAAATTTCAAAGAAAAAGCAAATAAGCTCATAAGCTTAATAAGTTTCTGTCAGCCCAAAAGCTCACATTTTTAGCTTATTTAGTCCACTACAGCTTATACTCCTTTTATGAAAAATGTTCTCCTAAGTCCCCTTTACAACTTTGCTTCTTTAGCTTTTTGCTAATAAGCACTTTGGACCCTTCTTGTAATCGGGGTCCACTTCAGGGACCATTTGTGTAATTTCTTCTTTTATAGTTAGCATTGTTAGTCCCCTTTGTTAGTTAGCTTGTTACCCCGTCAGTCCTTTTGTCCTTTCACTGTTAGTCCTTTAGTTTTAACAACAGTTAGCTTTAGTTAGTTTTATTTAATTTAATTAATTAATTTAGGTTTAATTTTAATTAGTTTAATTACTTTTAATTGCTACAGTAACTTTTGGGCATTTTTACATTTTTAGTTTTGTTAACTTTTTCTTTATTTAATCTGATTTTTTTTAGAATTTTTAGACTTTTATTTTTTATTTTCTTTGTTTTAATTAGTATTTAATATTTAAAAAATCATAAAAAATACAAAAATTAACAAAAAAATTATTTTTCTTTTTTAGAAAATTTTCTTTAATCAAATAGTTTGTAGGAAAATTAATAAAACTTGTGTAGGGCAATTTTTGCTTAAAATTCAGTTCCGGGCCCGTTTACGAGCCCGGATTTTTCGTTTCTTACCGTTTTGTTCGCTTTTTAACTCCGATTTTGAAATTTTTTACATTTTCTTTTAAGTTAGAATATTTTTAATTTATTTAAATTTTAAAAGTAATTTTATGACTTTATTTTTATAATTTTTAGTTTTAGCTTTGCGATTTGAATTCCCGGTTAGTCAATAATGCTATGTTTAATTTAGTTTTTTAGTGTTAATTTTTTAGTAAGTTTTTTTTAGCCTTATTAGTTCCCCGTAGTTTCTTAGGATTTTCATTCATTATTTATGCCCCGTTGTTTTGGATTTATCCGTTAAACTATTTTTTGTTACCCCGTGTATATTTAAGATTCCCATTTTCCAATGCATTCGTTTCCCGGTTAGAATAATTCTAAGTTTTCTGTAATTACTTTTAGTTTATCTAGTTAAAAATAAAATCATTTCTTTCTCAATTCAAAATCATCATTTCCTTCTCCGTCTACGATTTACATTCCTGCCTTCGCTTTGGGGATTTAACGACCCGGGAAAACTCTATACTACTTCTCGGTATCATTGACTCTGCTTTTAGGACTTATCTTACTTCTATTTGTTATTTTATTATATTTTTTATATTTTTTTAAGGTTGTAGTACCGAGGGAATCAGGTGTTGTGTTTGAATCTTGATTAGTTTTCAAAGAGTTGAGAGAGGGTTCTTCAGAGTAAGAACATTCTCCTTCACATGGAATGGAGAGAATTGAGGCAAATGACTCGAGTGAGAATTTAAATGTTCTTTTCAATGCCCAAAATGTTAAAAGATGTGTAGATTGTCATATTTGGTGATTTCTATTGAGGAATAAAATCCAAGAAGAAATCTTGGACAAATTCCTTCATGGAGTTCATATATTTTCAAAAGTTTGATATCTTGAAAAAGGGTTTGAATATTATCGTATTTAGTGGATTCGAAATGCCAGCTTAAGGCTATAGATAGAGAGGTCAATGATACAGAAAAAGAGACAAATTCAAAAGGATTCGTTCCCTCCTATTGGAGGTCCCATAATGTCTGGCGGTCCCAAATATGTTTAGGGGCCACCTGATATTTATGGGGACCATTTTCTAGAAAAGATGATTTTAGTGAGGTTCCTTCATTTAACGAGATGCCTAGTGTGTGCCTATATGCAACAAATGTAGAGTAACGATTAAGTCGACCTAAACATACAATCCTAAGAGTTAATCCAAACGCTCCTTAATTTGATTTTTCTCAACCAAACAAGTCAAAAAATACATATGTATTATGTATCTCGAAATTTGTTTATGAGATCATTATGCATGTGTTTGAAAACGTTTTTAGATTGTATTTAGAATGCATAACAACAATTTTATTTTGTTCCTAACATGAGTGATTTTTAAATAAAATTAGGTTTTTGGTTCAAAATCATTTTTTCTACAAGCTTACTAATATATGTAAATCCTATGTCTATGGGAAGCATATTAGTTATACATTGTATCCTAGTAGTCCTAATTGTATGAAATTGAAAGAAAAATCAAAAATCCCCAATTTCAATTTTTAGATAAGATGATGCCACATGTGAACCACTAAATAAATTAACGGTTTCGGGATCAGGTCGGTTTAAACACGAACTGATGATAGTTAGGTGAAACTGTGTCCAACCACATGGTTTGTATCATCTACAGGAAGATTGAGAAATGGGTTGTGTGTGATGGAATGAACAGGTCGCACCATTCGCCAGAGAACGCCCAGCATTAGTACGCCTCGATCGATGACCGCGGATGGGTTTAGTAAGGGGGGGAAAAGATGAAACGAAGTATTTTGGTAAAAAAAGGCTGTAACAGGGTTCTGACGTTTTGATGGATAAGTTAGCGAAGGGGACCCCCCCCCGCTCCGCCCCCCCCCCCCCCCCCCCCCCCCCCCCCCACCCCCCCCCCCCCGCCCCCCCCCGCAAAACAGACTAAAAACCTTGAGTTAGTAATGTGTGTTGACCTGACAGGCCAAGCTAGTCTCGCAAGCGTTGATGTAAGTATACTAGACTGGGGGAGCTCTTAATGACCGTATAATAGGCATACGTGGCGCTTTGGCCTGGGCGCATACATCACACTAGGGCTCGGTACCAACTAAACAAGAGTCCCTCAGTGCTTCGAAGTGACACCCCGTTCCATCGATCTCCCACGGGCCTCAAGACCAACGCTGTCTACTTCTGTCGTCGCGCGTCCCGGCCTTTACGGTGCAACAATCGTCAGTGTCCTGTTACGTTACTTCGCCCTTAAGGGTCTTTCCCGACTACACACGGATGCTGCAGCCTGTCCAACGGCAGAAAACGCACGCTCTCGCATCTCATTTACTCGTCTCTCAAGGAGCTCCTCATTCAGCAGTTGCACACGGCTCCCAATATGGTTCCGACGTTTCTAGTTCCTCTAACTCGATCAATCTCGCTAAGGTATGGTGGTTCAGCTGGGAACTAACCTCGCTGGTACCGCACGAGTTCACGGCTCCCGCTGTGCGCAAGCTAAAGACGATGCGGGCTGCTGAGTCAAAAGAGCTTCCTGCAAACCATAGCGATTAAATAACGCCCACGATGTTATATCCGCACCTGCAATCACGATATCTTGTGGGGAACACCTTGCCCGGACATGGGTCCTTACTCGTCCCTGTATCAAACTGCAATGCGTAAATACTAGAACTCTAGTACTAGAGCTCCACTATAAAAGGAGACCTCTCAAACACACACAAAAAGGTACGATTTCGTCTGGACTCCTAAACACACACACACCTACTTCTGACTCACATGGTTTCTTACTTAACGCCATTTATAGTCTAATGTGGGGTCCGTCCCCGACGGTAAGGCGAAGGGTTTACTCTCAATTCGTACAGGATATCTTTTCAGTGTACTATGTACTGTAGTGACAAGTTTCTAGGCCTAAGAGAGCTTGAAGGTCCAGCCAAACAAGCTGATCTGAAGCCTGCTTCTCTCAGTACCCTGTGGCTATCATTTGCTTGTGTACTAGAAGATGGCAAAGTGTGACGTGCTCTAACAGGTGTTCTTCGCCACCTGCTCATAACACAACTGAATAGCCATTTATATATTCTGATCCTAATGTGAGTGTTTCAACAAGCTCCTACAATGACTATGGATCAAATGAACCATCATTTAATGATGGTTCAGCAGATTGGTCTGACCCACAAGAACATGGGTTTGGAGATTCGTTCTCTAAGGAAGTTCGTTTGAGGAGTTTAGAAATGCTGGAAACTGATGGCATGCAGAATTTACTTAGAAGCTTTGGTATTGGAGCCACGGGACCTGCTTATGGTCTCTATGACAATGATTCATATAGTATAATGTTCCTCATGAGCCAGAGGTGGGCCCAGTATATGCATAAGGGCCCGGGCGCAGTTGAGGGAAGGCGGTTGTTGGTTGGCTCAAACTGAAGGTTGCATTGAGATCGGGGATATTTATAAGGAAGAAAGCTGCAGATATAGTATGATCTTTACTAAACATATACTTACCCCTTGCATTCATGTGTACTTGGTTCATATCATAAGTAAAGACTAGGAAAATATCGACGACTCAAACGGAGTTACTTATCTACTACATCTTGATTTATAAAGCTTTTTTTTCAATCGAATTATGCATTACAGTAGCCTTGCTTCGATAAGGATTGGTTTATTATTGACAAAACCCATTGCTTGGCCAAAGACTAATCTACATATATTCTAATAGGAAATTGTAAGTTTGTAATTTAAAAGAAATTTCGAAAGGCCAAAGGACTAATCTACTATATATTCTAATAGGAAATGTAGTTGTAACAACATCATGATGGGTTAAATCAATGAACTACCATCATGTACCAACAAGTTAACTCACAAGAATTTAAACAAAAGAGAAATAAAAATGATAATCCTCATCTAAATCAATGCACTTAATAATATATTTTTAGAAAATACGAGTCGTCTCCGACGATCTCTTTGTCTAACAATTAAAGACTATCGATACACATATCCATGTCAAATGTGTAATAAGAGTCAACAATAAGTCTTGAGCGTGTCCGAGTTTCATGATTATACGAGATAAAATCCTTATGGTCCTCGTTCATAAGCATTCCTTCTGATATATCGAAGGCCTTAGTCCAAGATGCAATATTATTATACTCTCTCATCACCCAAATCCAAGAATGATCTCCACCATAACCGCTCATAAACATCACAGCTAAACAACCTTTGATGATCATTGGAGCGTAATATTGTAAATCAGGTTTTAGCAAGGATATGAAGCCAAACACATTAGTACTCAAATCAGATGTCATTATACAACATTGATCTATGCCATTTAGTTCGTATCTTGTAGTATATTAGATATCATAACACAAGCAAGAGATGATGGGTTGGCTACTTAATCTTAGAGAGAGAAAGTGATATTTCTAGAGAGAGAAAATGCAAGATAAAGTATTATCATAAAATGAACAACCAACCCCTTCCCATGGCTGGAAAAGGGTTTATATACATGTGTTTATGAGCTCTATGGGCGGTTGGGTTATAGGATTACACATTGGGGTAAAGACCCGGCCCAATACAGAAAAGTCTACGCTGACTTTGCTTATGAGCTTTGCTATACAAACTATACACGGGGTGTGACTGAGCTCTTTTTTAATAATCCTACAATCTCACCCTAAGGAGGTCACCTATAAAATACAATTCCGAATAACTAGCATTCTAGTTCGTTCGACCTTCTGTCTGTTAGCTCGTCAGTCTTGATTCTTCATTCATTGAGATCGTTTTCTGTCAGTATGTGTGATCTTGAGCTTTGTAACTTAGACTTGGTGTGATCTTTGAGCTTTCTTTGAGATCATTTTAGCACAGTAAATTCTTAATCATCCTTGTTGTAAAGTGTTGCCTTCATGTGATGTTGTAACCTTCGGACCCGCATGCTCACACTTTTCTTGATCATGATACTACTTCTCAGAGTTGCGGAAGCTGTGTTGTAGGTCATTCAGTTGTCAGATGGTTCTTTACTCTGGACAACAGTAAGTGTGGAGCATAGGGTGGTGGAATTGGATCCACTGGAATGAGGTTTTAGTGGTTGTCTCCATCTCCTTCTTTGCTTTGATCATCTAAGTAAAACAGTTAGCAAATAAAGCTTGTGGGCGATATGGCTTTTTGTCATTCGCAGGGTCTAGTTGGATTAACCTCTGATCCGTAAGGATGCCGACCTGTGATCAGGTAGATTAATACTTAAGAAGAATCTCCTGCAGGATTCCAGAATATGTATCAGATCATCTGATGTGTAACCATCAAAATCTCCATACTTGCCTGTTCTCTGTATCGGAACGTCTCAAAGCAGACAACACGATAAGAGTGAATAGGTTAGTTACTATCTTACCGATTAAAGAGAAAAAATTGATTTGAAAATCATCGGACATGTCGTTTGAGAAATATTTTGTGACACATAAGAGTGTTTGATAGCATAAATCAAATTTCATTAGAAACTCATTTGTTTTGAAAATAAGTTTCACCATCGAAGTGTTAAGAAAATATTGTAGATGCTATCGAAAGTTTTCCAAAATGGTTCGTTAATTCACAACCTGAACAAGTTTGATTCAGTATCGCACCTCATTGTTTTCCATTTGTCACAAATTAATCCATGTGGATCTCACATGTCACCTACCAAGAGCTTATTTGATGTTGGCTCTAGAATGATTTCCATCTTCATTGTGAGTACTTTTGTATCACTTAGATGTTCTGGCAATACCACGAGGATAATGCAAAGGACTCTTAAAATCTTTACTTATTGTCACAGTGTGTGCGAAACAAGCACAATATGATGAGTGTCCCTAACGAGATTTGTAGATGATTCATGGCATAGACTCAATCGATGATTTTTTGGTTTTAGTAGTCGGAGGGGGCCCCCCCCCATCCCGGTACTGGAGCAGACTGTCACCTTTTCTATCTCATCTAACTCGGGTGAGAGAGATGATCGAAATGTAATGAATCCGTGAGAAATGATACAAAGATTCCTTTGCGGAGTCTTGAGTGGCTAGGGAGGGTTGTGCAGCGTATCATGGGTCCATGAGTACTTATCTTCATGTCAGCAATCACCATGTGATTATGGACAGCATATGTGGTGACCCAGTTATGCCTTATGTTTAAGGTGGGATCTGCTTTCTTTTCACCTTTAGCTTCACATTTCTTTTTTCATTCTCATAACCTTCGTGCTTACCGAGACTTCATTACTAGAGCCTTGTTGGTATGTTCCATACTTAGCTCCATCTCAGTTCCGCACTATTTCCTTTTTTTTATACTCCTTTTGTATTCATACTTAGGATTCTACACTAACTATGTGGATTGTCCCTGGGTAGTATTCCTCCGGCTTGGCGGGATCATGGGAAATGTACCTGACCATTACCATCCTTATAACTCCGATAAAAGTACAAATACAAGGTCGGTTTTTGGTACTGTTCTCTACGCCATCATATTATACCAATCGCTCCCCTTTAATGGGCATCGATATTCGAAAAAGTTTGCAACATGTGGAGGAGCCTACACTTGAGTTTAAAAGATAACAATTTTATTCAGATTTTATAATCTACAACACATTTTCTCCCCCGAGCAAACTTCAAATCCGTTGAGATTTTGGGTCTCAATGTATTTAAGTTAGCCGATAAAATTTAGGAGAACGGTGTGTCAGGGTTTATATTAATTGAATGTGTGAAACATATAGTTACTTAATATACAAGCCTAAGTTACAGTTTTAGTCACTACATAATAATGTACATATTACAACAACGTATAAAATAGACTACCCCTCATTCGGTTCTCTACAGTAACCGGTAGTCTCCTTCTCGATCCGTCCACCACAAAGCTTTCTAGGATTCCGGAAGATACGTCTTCTGGGTTCTTTAGTCGTTTCTGGATAGCGAACATGAAGACCCTAGCTTCTATAAACATTTTCTTCGTCAAAATTTTGGCGTTCATCCCCGATTAGTACCTGTTGATCCGGAATTCTGTTAACTCGATAGTCCAACACGTTCATCAATTGTTGCAGAGTGCCTATCACTAAACGTGTGTATTTCATGAACCTCTCGGATGATTCTTCTGAACCCACTGTATTTTTATCTCAAAAATAATGCTCCTTGGAGAGTCTATGACGGTGAATAATTCATGCTTGAACTCAATCCAGTGGCCTTCCCATCGCGGTTTGGGTGAGGTTTTAAGTTGCGTCTGGTAAACTCTCAATTCCCAGTTGGGAAGTTTCTACACGTTGTCATGGATAACCAAGTTTCTGGTCCATAGATTGACAGCGGTAGTTAGATCTTTTTGTCTCTCGAGGTGACGAGGTGGTTAAGTGACTGAAGATTAACAAGTAAAGTCATTCAAAGTCACTAGGGTACCATTGTATTTTGAAGTCCCCTTCAGTTTATATTTTCTGCTTATGACGTATTCTTTGTGATCGGCTAGTAGAAGGGACTTATCTTCTTTCATGTAGTTGTACCCATACATTGAAAAGACTTCGATTCGGACGACACTTAAGATACGCATATGAGTCCTTACTGCTTGGCGGTCTCCTTCAGATGAGAATTGGTCAATGTAGAATCGTTGTCTTTGAAACCACCAGTGAGAGATACCATACATAGTTGCGATGTCATACTTGCACTCCGCTTCAATCCAGAACTGATCAGGTACCAGTTGCTCCAAGCCGACATCAGGATAGTATGCCGCCTTCATCTTCAAGATTGATGGTATGTGCTTAATTACACATACCTTTTTCCATTAAAAACGGACTTAAATGACCAAAAACAGACAAAAATTGCCAAATATATGTTTGTTTTGCATTTGTATTGTGCAGGAAACGGATATTCAGAAAAGGACGAAAAACAAAGCCAAAAACGAAAAAACTGGGCACGGAATAGAAAAGTGTGAAAAGACGAAGCCAAAATAAGCCAAAAAGTTAATTAAGTCAAAGTCAACTGTCAAAAGTCAACCCGACAAAGTCAAAGTCAGAAGAAGACAAAATTAGTAAGGAAAAATAACTTGAGGGAACAAAAATGCCCAAATATTAAGTGTATTAAAGAAGGAAAAAGACTACAAGGGTGGAATTTGCAATTTACTGAAAATACAAGTAGAGGGGCATTCCTGCCAACCCCTCATACTTGTACCACCACAAGGACGTTTTGTGTAATAAACATACCACCTCTCAGGGGCTACTTTTGCCACTCACTAAACATTCGTATCACCATAAGGACTTTTTTTCAATAAAATACACTAAAGTTGAGGGTCTAATTGTTGGCATATCCCCAAACAATTTCCCTATCACCCCAAACCTTTTTATAACTCCGTTTTCCGCATTTCAAACCCCAACACAACATCACGGGTTTTCTCCCCCTCTTTTACCCTGCAACCCTTCAACTCTATGGATAAACATCACCCCCTCCTCCACTAAACTTTCCCAGCTACAAAAGTGCCAACTTGGCAATCCCCCATTGCCCAAACAACCAATTCGATGGTTTAGATTGATAAAAAAGAAGAAGCACCACTGAAAAATAAAGGTTGACGTTGCTTTTGATTCACTCCACACAAGTAATACAACACTTTGTTTTTTTGTCTCTATGAGAAACAACACTTGAAGACGAAGACCTAGCTCCTTGGGTCCAAGTGTAAGCCTTAAAGGCATCTTAGCTTAATCTTAGTTTACTTGTATCTTTCATTAAGTCACTGTACTTATTTTCAGCTTATTAAACTTTTTCTTTCAGTATTGTATCAATTTTAAAGTTTAATGAAGTTTTGAGGTATTTAAGGTAAATTTCAATCTTTAAAATCCAAGTGTTAAGTTGTTAAATTGTATTAAAGTGGGTTCAAAAAGCTCTTAGTATAGCTTATTTATAAGCTTTCTTCATTAAGTAAACTAAAAAGTTAAGTAGAAAATACAAAAATCAAGAAAAACCTCCCAAAATTACCACAGCTTATAATTTGGATGATAAGCCGGATATGGATGGGCTTATGGACTCACTAGCTTGTTAAACACAAGCTAGAGCTTTGTTGATTAAGCTTATCATGAGCATGGACTACCGTGTTTTTAGTGCAAAGGGGTTTGTAAGTCATTTTCTTTCATTTATGTTATTTTCGCATTTTCTTATTTTTTAGGCTTATTAGTGCTTATTTTCTTTTTCAATTATGCCTTATTCTGTTTGCTTATTATGTATTAAGACTTACTTTTAGACCATTGCCTCGTAATCACATTAAAAACAGTTTTAAAAATTCCTTTTGAAAGTCGTAAAAGGGTGTTTGGGTTAAGCCCAAAATGGGTCAAAATGGCATGGTAATGGGTTGTGGTCATGTGGCCAACTTTGATTAGCATCATTAAGCTCTTGTAAGTCTGTTTTCAAAAGTTTTCAAGTCCAAAAGTTGTTTTTCAAGTTTTCTCAATTGTTCCTCAAATCTGTTGGTTTTAAAAGAGACTCAAAGAGCTTAATTGGATAAGCTCTTGTAAACCTGAGTTGTGGTTTTAAAATGTGTCATTTTTGAGTGTAAAAGATCATTAGTCAAGTCCAATTGTGGTCTCTTGTGTTTTTCTTAAAATCTGTCAACAAGATTTATATCTTTTAAAAAGTCAAAAATGCCCATATTCAAGTGCACTTATTAGATTGCTTAATCTGTTTTTAGACCTTGAATCTTTGTGCACAAGTTTATTTTAAGCTACTTTTAACCTGTTTCTCATTACGTTTTAGTTTTGAGCTTATTAGGGTGCTTATTTTTAAGCTAACTTTTTCATAAAATCTCTTTGGAAAACTGCCCTGGTGCAAAACAGCCAATTGGCACACCCTTTTCTTGGCTTATTTAGGGTGAAAAGCTTAAGCTTTCTACATTTTTAGAAAGCTTATAAGCTCTCCAATAAGCCCCCAAAAGCTCAGCCCTTAAAGTCACCTTTAGGTGGCTTATTTTAAGCCAAAGTGAGCTTTTGGCTGTTTTTGACCTTGTAGGACAGAGCTATATTCCCAGGTTGTTTAAGCTTATTTTTCTTTCTTTATTTAGTTAATTTAGGTCCCTATTAGCTTTCGTTAGTGATAAGTTAAGTCCTCTTTTTAGCTTACTTGCATTTTATGGCTGGCTTCATTCTTCACTCTTGTCTTGCCTTTTCCGTTTCTTGTCAGTTTTTGACTGTTTTTGCTTCCTTTTGTCTTTATTTATCCTTTCCTGCACAATTGACACAAAAGCATACATTTTTCTATCCTTTTGGCATTTTCTGGCTTTTATTTGGCTGTGGGCCCCACTTGTCCTCAAAAACAGCTTAAGGGGCTTAAATTTAAGCCCCAAAAGCTGTCCCAACTGTTGGCAAAACAGTTATAAGCCCTTTGGCTTATTTCATTTTTCTTGCTTATTTTTGACTTTAAGCTTTTCATTTGTGCTTATTAGATTGGCATTAAGCCATTTGTAGCTTATTTAGTTAGTTGTAGCTTATTTGAGCTTATTTAGTTAAAAATTCTAAGTCTTAGTATACTTATAGCTTAATAAGCCATTCTGCCACTTTTAAGCCCTTTTTCCTGCTTATTTATAAGCAATTTCAAAAAGTTGTAGTTATAAAAATTGTTAAGCTCAAGGAGCTTAACAAGTTTGTGTAAAGAGTTTTGAAAGAAAAAAAAAGGGGAGATAAGGGGAAGCCCGGGTGAGCAAGACTCGAACCCGGGTCTCACCCTCAATACACCCCTTTTGTATAACCAAGCCTTACCGTTGCACCCTTGGGACTTCTACGTTAGTGTAACACCCCCAAATTGGGTCGCAACGGAATAAGGGTTCGGGGCGTGTTACTTCATAGATCAATAACACAAGATATATATAGAATGTGCGACCTAGCTTATTTTTTTCTTAGGGGGGGGGGGGGGGGGGGGGGGGGGGTTGCCCTCTGTCACTTTAGCTATTTTGTGTAAAATTTTCAGATTTTTTTATAAACTTTTAGTATTTTTTATAATTTATTTTCTTTAAAAACTTTAAAAAATCATAAAAAAATAAAATATTAATCAGAAAAATATAAATCTTTTTTCTAAAATTTTCTTTTTTCATATATTTTGTAGGAAAAATATAAAAGTTTCTGTAGGATTAATTTCTCAAAAATTAACCTTTTTAAAGAACGGGATTCGTTCCCGTTCTGGTCTTGACTCGTTTTTGGGTCAAACGACCTCCATTTTTAGTCTAGTTTTTTTAAACTTCATTATTTGTCATTTAGAATCTAATTTAGCTTTTAAATTTGTTTTAGGGTTTAATTTGCAAAATTTAGGTTTTTAGCCCTCGTTTTTCGTGCCCGTTTTAGGGTTTAAGTTATTTAGCTTTCGTCTTTAGGTTTTATTTAATCGTTTTTGTATATTTAATTGGTAGAAATAGAAAACCCATCATAACCTTGTCCTATTCAAACATCGATCATCAATCCGTCATTCGATTTTCCATTCAAGCCTCGTTGGGACATAACGACCCGGGAACTCATACTTCCGGTTTCATATATATTTTATTTAGTGAATTTTAACTTCTTGTCTTGGTCGAAGGTAATTGGTTGAGTGTTTGCTTATATATTATTGACGAATCATTGACCGACTCACTAAGTCTGCAATCTTCGTACCGATGAGAGAGACTGATCCTTTGGATAAACTTGCAAGAATGTACCTAAAGGTGGTTGTCACGAGACATGGAATACCTGTCTCAATCATTTGTGATCGCGACCCGAGGTTCACATCAAATTTCTGGAAGTCACTTCAGAATGCTTTGGGTACTAACTTGGATATGAGTACTGCGTATCATCCACAAACGGATGGACAAAGCGAGAGGACTATTCAAACTCTCAAGGATATGTTGCGTGCTTGTGCAATCGACTTTGGAAAGGGTTGGGTTAACCATTTGCCATTAGTCGAGTTCTCATATAACAATAGCTATCACGCTAGCATCAAGGCTGCACCATTTGAAGCACTTTACGGTCGAAAGTGTCGTTCACCCGTTTGTTGGGCCGAGGTTGGAGATGTTCAACTTACTGGTCCAAAAATAGTTCAAGAAACAACTGAGAAGATCGTCCGGATCAAGCAAAGGATGCAAGCCACCCATGATAGGCAAAATAGTTACGCCGATCTAAAGCGTAAACCAATGGAATTCTAAGTCGGGGATAAAGTGATGCTTAAAGTTTCACCTTGGAAAGGGGTCGTACGTTTTGGCAAACGGGGGAAGTTAAACCCTAGGTATGTTGAACCTTTAAAGGTGTTAGAAAAGGTTGGAGAGGTTGCTTACAAGCTCGAGCTTCTAGAAGAGCTAAGCAGGGTTCACAATACATTTCATGTATCCAATTTGAAGAAGTGTTATGCCGACAAACCGTTAGCCGTTCTGTTGGATGAACTTCATTTTGATGACAAGCTTTAGTTTGTTGATGAACCCGTTGAGATCATGGACCGTGAAGTTAAACGGTTGAAGCAAGCCGCATCCCATTAGTCAAGGTTCGATGGAACTCTAAGAGAGGTCCTGCGTTCACGTGGGAACGTGAAGTCCAATTCAAGAAGAAATACCCACACCTCTTCACCAAGACCACACCGTCGTCAAGTGTTGCATCGTAAGCCTTGAGGACAAGGCTCTCTTAATGGGGGAAGACTATAACACCCCATGTTTTAGGGTCATTGACGTCGTCAATAAATTCACTAAGTATTTTTAGTATTGTATGCGTTTGCTTTAAATCGTAAAGGTTAAGTTAAATCGCGTACGCTAAAAATTATCGTTCAATGTAAACGGGCATCAAACAATTAAATGTTTACATCAAGCAAGTGTTAAGTAATTATTTTGA
>BQNB010118425.1:0-18182 GCA_026074375.1 Tanacetum coccineum | reverse complement strand
TCACATAAAGCATACATTGCAACAGACACAATAGTCAACACTAACGGTTTGACTAACCTGCTCAAGTCATGGTTGTTACATCTTTGGCGACAGTATAGTGGTTGATGAGTGTGTAGATGTCTTTTGGTATACCTTGAAGTAGGATATTCGTTGCACGAATGTCAGCTTTATACCTTTCCTTTCTTGAGCTGAAAGATCGGTAAAGACTCTAGCATGTACTAGACCTTGTTAAAGTGCACCCTCGGTTTCTTCAGGAAGAGTTTCTGTGAGCGTTCCCATTTAAAATGGACCTTCATTAATTGACTTCATTATGTTTTCTCCATTATCCTTTCCTAGACAATACAGCCCTATACGTTGTTGCCAAGATTCAAAATCTGTTCTATCAAGCATTGGTGGGCGTGTATCAGAACCGGCATACTGGATATCTTCCGACATGTTAGACATCTTGTTTTATTATGATATGATATGTTTTGATCGATCAATGATTAGTGAGTGTACGTTAAAAGTGGTGAAGTTAACGTATTTGTTTTGCGTTTTAGAGTTGTTAAGTCCCAAGTTTGAAATATTCCAAATGTCAAAGACAGTAGCTCAACTCGCCGCCAGAGGTTATCAACTCGCCGCGAAGTATTAGAGCAACTCGCCTCGAAGAATAAGAACAAACCGCCGTTGTTTAAAATAGGCAACTCGCCGTCAAAGGTAAATAGCAAACCGTCGTCAACAGTTTTAAGCAACCCGCCGCCTACTTTTCAAACCGCCAGCGTTTTGTTAAGAGAATTGCTATTAAAATATTCAAACCGCCGCAACCTGTTCAAACCGCTGCCTATTAATAAAGCAACTCGCCGCGTAAGATTTGAGCAACTCGCCTCTAATTTAAGCAACTCGCCACTATAGCAAACCGCCGTGTGTGTCAGACAGTTGGCCACCTACTATTTAAAATATTCCTTTTAACCAAACCGCCACGAAGAATATCTGCCAACTCTCCACGAAGAACAACAAACTTTATCACTTAAAAACACCTATAAAACACCCTTTTGAACGATTTCTCTTGATTTCTTTTGCACAACTCAGTACTACAAGGCTATAGCAACTAGTAACACCCAAACTTTAACATAACAAACATCAAAATCCGGAGAAAATCAAAAACGAGCTACTAACCTTCAAAAGTACACTTATTGATCTAAAACAATCAAGAAATCGCACATACACACGATCTAATCATCCCATGTGCTCTGATACCAATTGTGGTATATCATAAATCATAACATGGTGATGATTCTTAGACTTGGCTAGTTTCTAGAGAGAGAAACACATGAGAGGATATTTTCTAGTGAGAGAAATATGTGTAAAATAAGAAAATGAATAAATGACTAGCTACCTCTTCCAAAGTTGGAAGAGGTATATATATAGTTCTTACAATAAACCAGAGATTAGTACCCGGTTAATTACCGAAAGTCATACGTTAAACTATTAACTACGAGCTATAATAAACAGTAAAATACACGGGGTGACCGAGTCTTTTTCTAATACCTAACATATAGCATCATTTATCCCATGTAAGTAACCCATTTTGTATAATTATTGCAAAGAAATGTTACTTAATCATTTATATTTAAGAATTGCAATATTTATATTTAAGAATTGCAATATTTATGGAGTACCTTTGGGTATTACCTTGGCTAAATCATTACTCTTGTATTAATTATGACGTTTGAAGGCTAATTCCTTTGGGTATTAGCCATTGTTATAAAGATCTTAATGTTTGGTTTATTTATCTCGATTTCTTAATTTATCGTTGAATTGCTTGTATATGTTTATCAATTTATACTTGTTTACGTGCTTTCGTATGCGACCTATCATTCAACTGGATCTAGTGATACGGACGGAAAACCAAGTTAATCTAGATGCCGGATTGCTCTCCAATATAGTGATTTAAAGACATCTCCAGACCAATAGGATCACTCAATTAAAGACTATATTTGCCCTTTGACTTGTGAGTTAGTTATTGGGACCATAAGGTGAACCTTGGTATCAACGAATACTTTCTCGAAATCAAATTGGTAAAGACTTGGTTAGTGGACTACTAGTGTATGAATTGTCGTTAAGCTAGTAAGTGGTAAGTCTCTCATGAGTCTAGTTGTTTAATCAAGATCACCATTGCTTTTGAATCCCTAAGATAGGTTAGATAACATGCTATAGGCATGCTTTATGCTGGATACGTGTTTAATTGTGACAGAATTCTACAGTGTCTAGTCTTAGAGAAGAGAAGTAATAGCGCTAAGGGTCTTAAGAATGATATGCCGCTTCGAAATAAGTAATCATTATACTAAATAAACAAACCAACGTTATGATTGGATTAGTAATGGTTAATACAGTTTTCTTATATTTGGATTTAGACAACCCCTTTTATACTTTGTTAATTTGCTTGCGTGTGTTTTAGTGTCTTGAATTGATTTTAGTCACCACAAAACCTGTACCAGTCTCTCAAACTGAAAACCCTCCTTATCCATTAGATTTAGGAATTAACATAGGTTTAATATAGGTTTAGCATAGATTAGACTATTTAGATTAGAAAAACCAAAGTATTAATAAATTGAAAGTGTTCCTCGCTCTTAGTGATCGACACCCTACTTACCACGAAACTCCCACCGACCGGGTACACTGACCGTTAAAGTGTTTTTTTTGTTAAGTCCGCAAAATATAAATTTAAAACTTGAATCACAAATCACACCCCTAACTACAACACATCAATCCGCAACACCTAGAGTCGATTCATATGGAGGAGCAGAACCAGAGGCCCCACCTAGCGTAGAGCCAGAAGGCAGATGTAATCCCCGTCTATCAACAGCTACACGAGCGGTGGGAACAACCTTAGACAAAGACATCTCACGACTAATGGAGCCAGACTCGGAATAGATAGGATCAGTGACCTGGTCAAGAGAAGGTTGGAACCGCTGGAGATCAGGGGTAGAATCAACATTACCCTGGCTATCTTTTAGAACTAAAGCAGACATGATGGACGCAAGCGGAGAATCTTTGAGAGACTCTAGTTCGTCTAACAAGGGAAATGAAACTTTCTCAAAATCAGTTACAACGGCCACAAATTCATCCTTAACCCCCGGGTCATTAGCCTCCACCTGAGCCAAGGACCTCCTGGACTTCCCATGTTCAATCCCAGCCTCCAAACCTTCTCGAATCCCTTTGTTAATTGCCAAAGATATTACATTACCTAGCGCGAACCTGCACTCGGCGGACTGAGCACACTTCATTACAGCAAGACAAATACCATGACTCAAAACCCACCTCCTTCCAGCTATTGCAATAAACATATGAGGATACAAATTATTATCCATATCACGCTTGACGTCCGCAATACGAGCATCTAGCTCGGCGGACTTCTCCTCAAAACGGCGAACTTCTTCATCTTGAAAAGACTTAAACTCCCCCCTCAACTTAGCCTCACCAGCTACCCTATTTCGAAGACTCTCACAGTCAGCTCCCAACTTGATGATATGCCTATTTAAGTCCCCGCGCTCAGACTCAAAAGCAAACACCTTGCCCAATAACTTGGCATTATGTTTACTTAAAGTATTAACTTCCCTAGACTTAGCCACGACCCCAGCCTCTAACTTAGAAACACGACCGCGAAGAGCAACAACTTTCGCAGCCTCATGCTCAGCTTTCTCCAGCTTAGTTTTCAGAGCAACAATCTCCGCATCATGCTGCTGAACAACTATAAAATATTAGTAAACTTCTTCTGAAACTTCTCCCTCGACATAATCTCATGTTTATACCACAGACATAACTTAGAAACCATGCAGATATGCTGAGTAGAATTAATGTTAAAACTACCCAAAAAACCAGCATTGGATTGATTGCGAAGCGCATCCTAGTAGCCAGGATGAGCGATATGATCCAACAAATTTCGACAGAGAGTAGGGTTATCAACCCGAGCACCATTAGTAACATTCCATTCCAGAACATAAATGTTCTCGGCAGTAGCAGACTCAACAGTTTGAGAATAAAAAAAAGTCATCATTATGAGAATCGGCATCAGGCACGGATGTAGAAGCTTTAGCATTATTCCCAGACACACCTACACCCTCAGCAGAAGCCACAGTAATACCTCCAACCCCAGCATGTGGCTCAACCCTAGGAGACGCACCACCATCATTAGGCCTATAACTGGAAGACACAACAATTCCCATAGAAGCATGATATGTTCGAACTCCCCCATCTTGAGTAGAACCAGAGTCCTAAGGAATATCAGGCTCATGAGTAGGAGTAACAGAGGAAGAAACAAATTCCTCTGCGGATGGCGAAACAGAGCTTGACCCAACACCTTGCGGCCCACTTTGCAATTCAAGCCTCTTTAGAGCGGCCGAACTTTTGCCACCAGTGGTAGGCACGGGCTTAGATGCCCAGACGCGTCAGCAGAAGCCCTTCGCGGGAGGTAAAAAAAAACAACCCTTCTTTTCTTTTTCTTACCAGCATGCTCTTTTAATTCATCCACAACAGTATGCTCCACAATCTGAATAATCTCAGCAGAAGGAGGAACAATCATATTCACAGTTTTATCATTTAGCAAAATCTCTCCCTCAGTAAGCGTTCTCTCTCCAGTTTTCACCTTGAACGAATCAGCAGACTTCACAAAGTCAAAAAGGCCCATATCTACAAAACAAAAGATCTGATAAGCACAAGCACGCATGAACTAGCAAAAAAGGGAGAGACGCAACCCACCACTCTCATCATCCTTCAAGAGGATAGGACGCACATGAACATCATCAAATGAACGGCTCATCCTAACAAGACACAAAAATGTCTCGGGGTACCGCCTAATAACAGTACGATGATGATCCAAAAGGTTTAACAACTCAACATTAACACGGTTGTCAGAAGGAAGGGGATCCTTCAAAATAGACACACCCGTATGCCAGGGAACGAAAATAGGACAGATAGAGGCATTAATCCAGGAGAGATGGTCATTCCAATTCTTTAAAGAGTCAAATATTTTCAAAAGACAGCACGGCGTAGGACCACGCCTCGAAAAAGACAACCAACCATTGCTAATAGAATTCAAGTAAAACCTACGAAAGGTACCAAGCGAGGGCCGATAGCCAAGCACGCGGTACATAATTTCGAAATGACTTACCTTTGCGGCACCAAGAACAGATAATTAAGAAAAGTTAATTTGGTAATACTCGATGAGACAAAGAAGAAATCGAGACAAGGGTATGCGAAAATTGGCAAACTTCAAGAACCGGGTATAAATTCCTATTTTCCTCGTCGGAGCATTCTTGATCGTATCATCACGACTAGGTAATTTCGGCCTCAGCTCGGCCGAAATATTGTATGTACTACAACAAAGATCTAACTCTCGCTGAGTTAAGACTGAAGTAACGGTATCGATAGTGTGAGTAATCATCTTTCAAGAGAGAAAAGTAGAAAACAAAGGACATAACCTAACCTGCTACTAGGAAATCACACGAAGAGGAGAGACGAACAGAGCTAAGAAAATAGCCGGATAATATTTTTGACAGAGATAATATAAGAAAAACAAAGTGAAAAACTAAAGTGAAAACACGGAGTGTTTATACCCACTACTGAGAAACTTACCCTAGAAGGCTAAGATGAATACATATGTCCACAATCCTTATCGAACGGTGGAAACAAATAGCCATGACAATTCGTGTACCAGACAAAAACGTCACATCAGTCAGGTTTCACATGGCCAGGAACATGCCACATCACCAAAGGCTACCTACCAAGAAGTGTAACATGGAAGCACACCGAACTGCGGACCGTCAGCAACTAAGCGGATCTGAGTCTAGTAATATCTTTCGCAAGCACGAAAGACACACCAGACTGGGGGGACATAATGACATATAGTATCATCCGGGCCGCGGGCCCAGACCATACAATAAACAGCTGGGCCAAGCCCAACACTTGGGAGGGCCCAAAAATGGCCCAAGGCCATCTGCTCCGTAAGGAGCATAATCTGCACACGGTCGCAACTGCGCAGTTCCACAAGGAACATAATCCACGTCGCGTGCCACTCCACGATAGATGGCCACCCATGACTAGACCAAAAGGAGTAAGAGACAGAACATAGGGAATCAAGGGAGAACGTCAACGTTCCAAAAAGGGACAACAGACGATGATAATGATAACCTAAGCAACTATGCTACAAAGGGTGTTTGTATCACCGACGTTGACCTCACAACAACAACCCTATTATCCACTGGATAATAGGGTGAAGCTCGCCCCGTGATCCACACACCCGACAACGACACTCGCCTATATAAGAAGTTATCCAAACACTTCTAACGGTATAATTTCCGTTAGCTACTACACATATACCACATATAGCCAATACTTACTCTCGTACCGGAGTCCAATCGCAGGACCCCCCTCCCGCGATAAGGCTAACGGTGTCTCTTTTCTTAGCAAGAGATCAAACACTTTCACTTGGTACAAATACCCGCTTTGGAACGAACTTATAATCTCCATTGTAAGCACGTTGTTCACCCATAACCCTACTACACCATTTTTGTACTAACAATCGTATATGATTTTTAATATGTGATATTACCATTAAAACTAATTATAAACTTTTAAACTATGTATGATCACATGTAATATAGTACTAGAGAAATACCCGCGCATAGCGGCGGAAATTCCTAACAGTAAATAATTGTAGTAATAAAAAACAGTTTATGGGTTATAAACGAAAAATAATACAAGTTTGATGGTTTGGATATTAAATATAATGTTTTGAAACCCAGTTCGACCCAGCCGGTTCAACCGGTTCTGGTCGAAAAAATAGGTTAAACTGAACCGTTTTTTATATTTTCGAAATCAGCTAGTAAAATCTTTCATGTCCATTTGTTTGTTAAAAAATTGAAATTAATTAAGAAGGTTGTTACATTTTTAAATTAAAAAACTAATTTTCTTTATCTATTTAAATTTGGTATTGTCTTTGTCAAGGTGCAAAGACGTTTTAAATTGCTTAAGTAAAGTAAAAAAATACCAAAAAAACTTGTATATTAACATAATGTCAGAGTTAAAGTTTTTATCAAATTCAAATGTTGACAATTTTAAATTCTTAATTGATGTTTTCAAAAAAGTTCATGTCTCAAAAAGTTTAAATTAATTTGAATTTCATATTGCAAATTTAAAATTTAAAATTTTGAAATGATTGAGATTCTTGAAATAGTTGTAGGGACGGTGCATCACTGTTAATAAATTTAAAAACTTTAGTGGAGCATGTCTCAATCAGTAAATATCAATAGCAAAAAGCTAATATTGATTCAGTCGAGGCAAAAAGGAGCGTCACATTCAAGCTTTCTTTTTTGTTCGATTTTGAATATATGTCTCAAATAAACAAACAAACATATCAAATATAATAACACAAAGTTTATTCATAGTTTGCATTGTGAATACCAACTCCAAATAATAAATTTCAATAGCATTTAAGTACGAAGCATAATTTAAAGTCACTCGGAGCATATCATTGGCCCTACCACCAAAACTCATCTCGGCATACGATCTTGCTACAATCTTTTTTACAAAAATTATCCACCACTACACTAACAAATATACTAACTTTATAACAAAACTCAAACAAACAGATAAATTTATACAAACTTTTAAACAAAATTTATTAATTCTTAAAATAACTATACATTTTCGGCCATAGGAGTAGTTTCCGGTTGAGGCCCAAAAGATTCCAGCAGCTGCCAGGTAAGATTTCGGCAGCTGACAAGGAAGAATCCGGCGACGGCTCAAAAAAAATTCCGAAGTAAGACTGAAAAAAAAGTTTGACAAAATTATATAAGAATCCCGATCTATATATAAACCTTCATAAGTTGTTTTATGTATGGATCTAAAACAAATATATATAGATATAGAAAAAAACTAAAAATCAACCCGAAAACTTAAAAATCTTGTGGTTTTAGCTGTGACGTTTTGGTTGAAAAGATTTGAGGTTGTAACATTGTGGTCGCGGATACGCAGGTTCTGGCACGGTTAAGAAGGTTCCGGGCGTCTAAACAGTTTCCGGCAACAGTTAAACATATTCCAGCAGCAGCTAATCATATTCCGACGGCGAACACAGACTCCGACGAGATCTATAAAAAACAGATAGATATATAAAAAACATTCAAAACTATATAAAAAAAAGACAAACCTCATATCTACAAAATAAATATATGAATCAATCAAAAAAATTCTACAAAACTAAAAAAAAAAAAGACAAACCTAACAAAATATGGGAAATCCTGTTTGTATAAAGGTACGGCGACGGATACGCACATCTGACGAAAAAGATTTGCAAACACCAAAAAGAAAATCAAATTCATAGAAAAAATCATAATAAAATCAGATTTATAAAAATATAAATAAACATATTTAAGATAAACACTATAAAATCATATTTGTAAAAGAAACACAAATACATAAAAATTTCTTATGAAAATCAGTTTAAAAAATAATAATAATAAGATTTTGGTAAAAAAAATCAAATTTATTTAATAAACAAAGATTTGTAAAGAAAAATACTAAATCGGCCGTGGTGGCTACTTTTACCGGCGAGGCAACGACGGTTTTTCCAATGAATAACAACTTTTCCGGCGACACAGACGACAGTATTTTACGACAGTGGAGGCTATTAAGAAACGCAAAAAAAATTATAAGAACTATAGATCTATATAGATCTATAAAAGAAAACTTTTAAAAATTAATTAATAGTCCTAGATCTGTTAAAAAAATCAAACCTTGAAAATCTTTTGAGGGTGATGGTGGAGGTCTCGAGTACTCGTCTACAGAATCACATCACGAAGCCTACAAAAAAAATTATATACCAATATTTAAATCTAAGTAAAAGTCCTCAATACTTGAGGCCCGTTTGGTTTATATATGTGTTTCGGATTTGAATTTATATTTGAATTTGAGTTTAGATTTAAATTTAATATATAAGAGAGAAAATGTATTATATATTATCATTTAATAAATAATAAAAAAAATATAAATATTTAATAAAAAAATTAGACATTATATGTGAGAAGAAAATAGGACACCGGACTAAAAATATGAGATGAGCCCCATATCAATGGGAATCTTAAATGAAACCCACTTTTTTTTATAAGAAATCACATTTTGGCAATCATGTACTGTTGTGATTTTTAATTTTCGTAACAAACTATTAATTTGAGTAATGAATCCATTCTTTGAATACTACAACCCCACACCAAACAACCCCTTGCTAAATAATATAGTTCTATTAAAAAGTAAGAGAAAACCTCATACCGTTTATGGTGATCGGCTCGGGGTGGTGGTCGGCTGGTGGTGGTGGTTGGATACTGTGGGAGTTTTTCATTCTATATTAGAGAGGTTTTATTTTTAAGAGTTAAGTACACATTTTGTCTTTATGGTTTGGTGCATTTTTCACTTTTAGTTCAAAATTCAAAAAATGTTATGGTTTTGGTTTAAAACGGATACTTTTATTCCACTTTCAGTCCAATTTCATTAACACCGTCAGTTTGACTGTATCAAATGACTGAAATACCCTCGTTCTCGTAATGTGAAGTTGAAGTTACTAAGCTGCACTCCCCTTTATTATTATTATTATTATTATTATTATTATTATTATTATAAACATTACTTTTATTAGATATGGTTGAACCACTCTTAAATAGTATTTCACTGCATTTAATATACTCTTACGGGCCTTGTGAAAATATAAGTCTTCATACTACCATTACTTGTGCATTGCCTTAATGGAATATTAAAGTAGACGCGATTTCTTGTAATTCGTTCACAGACTCAAGAAATAATTACATATATCGGTACAAGTGGTGACCAAAAGCAACAACAAAGTAAAGCAAATCTAGAGGGAGTAATACATATTAAATAAACACAGTCATTATTATATTGTTATCAAACCATTAGCATAGTTTTTATTTAGTTTATTAGCTAAAATCAAACCAATCTCTCAAATATAAATTGAATATCTGGCTTTCCTATAAACATAAAAATACAAAAATAATCTTCTCTCAACCCTTAGAATTCTGTTAGACCGTGATCAAGCTGTCCAACCTATTCCCCAGTGACACGATAACACCCCCCGAGTCTGCTATACTACTACATACAACGATTAGGTGCACTGCTAGGGAGTTGTAAAACTTCGTGTAGAAGTCCTACGACG
Source organism: Tanacetum coccineum (assembly GCA_026074375.1). Classification (NCBI taxonomy): domain Eukaryota; kingdom Viridiplantae; phylum Streptophyta; class Magnoliopsida; order Asterales; family Asteraceae; genus Tanacetum; species Tanacetum coccineum. The sequence continues at coordinate 7,981 of BQNB010118425.1, read as the reverse complement.
ACCGCATCAAGTTTTTGGCGCCACCACCTGGGGAATAGTTAGGTTCTTATCATAGTTTAGCTTAGTTCTACTCGCTTGAATCCTTTCAAGTTAGACTTTAATTTCCACATATTAACAGACTACCCTACCAAGCCACGAGGCTCAAGAATATCCATTGAGCACCCCGTAGTGAACAACGTGGTACAATCTTCCGTCCGAACACCATCCGTTTGGTGCAAAACGGATCTCATTCCACTGACTTTAGTCCGAGGATCCGCAAATCAACAACCTCAAGATTTCTTTAACTTGTTAGACTCACTTTGACTTAGACGATGACAATATGGAAATAACAGCGCCTGTGTTTATTTCAATTTTCCCTTCGCGATCAAGCTAGCAATTGGCTTGAACGCCTTCCTGTCGGGTCCATCACCACATGGGAGGATCTTACTACCCGATTCCTTGCTCAATTCTTACCACCGGGAAGGATCGCAAAACTCCCCAAAACTCCGCAACGATATCCTGATGTTCCAACAACATCATGGAGAATCTCTATCCGAAGTATGAACTCGTTTTAAGTACTTACTCCAAAAAGTCCCTCATCATGGCATAGATCTTTGGCTTCAAGTCCAAATTTTTTATAACCATATCAATCCCGTCACAAGACGAACCATTGACCAATCGGCCGGTGGTAAGCTTTGTGATCTCAACGCTGAAGAATCATGGGCATTATTAGAGGACCTCTCCCTCTATGACAACGAAAGTTGGAACAGCCCAAGGGATTTCGCTAAGTGTCAAGGCAATCGCTTTGCCTCAAGATGTCCCGAGTACATCCGACCACCTTCTAATCAAGCTCGAAAATCAAGTCCAATGCTTGATGGAATCTCATCTTGCTCCGACACAACCTACTCAAGAAAACAAAATCACTACCTCATGTGAGATCTGCAGTAGTCCCCACGACATTCAGTATTGCATGGAAGATCCTGAACGAGCCTTTGTTGAATACGCATCATCGAGTATCGATGAAGCGGGAGGTAAGTGGTATACCTTCAAGCCCGAGCAAAACAATCTTGGTGACACCTACAATCCGTCATGGAGAAGTCACCCAAACCTTAGGTGGAGACAACCCCAAAATTCCCAAAATTCCTAAAATAATTTTTCAAACCCACCTAACCGGTTCCAACCTAACGGTTCGATCCCGAACCGTTCCTATAACAACCGTCCTCAAAATTTTAACAATCAATCGAATATAGAAGGACTGGTTTCCGAGTTCATGGCATCTCAAGACGCTAGATTGTCCAAGTTTGAAGCCGATTTCAAACAACAACAAATCGAGATGACCAACAAAATTAACACCGTGTTGAAGGCCATCACCGATCGAATAACAGGCACACTACCTAGCGATATGACCAAGAACCCAAAACTAATTACTACCCCAGTTTTGTCTGCTCGTTCTTACACAACGAATAGAAAATAACCACAATGCTCAACCCAAATCCATAGCTCAATCAACGCCATCACAATCCACCCCAAGCAGCCTGAAGAATCCCAAGTTAATGAGCCTGACGTTGGATAAGAAGAAAAAGGCAACCTTGGAAACATCAACTCTAACCCACACCCACAACCTGATCCATTAGCTTCCATTGCCACAGAACAGGTACGAAAGCTAAATTCGATGCTTGAATCGCTCGGATTGGTTCCCCAATCCTCCCATACAAAATTTGTCTGCTCTAAAGAGGATGATGGAGAAGTAATGTTCATCAAGATCATCGACGAGACATGATCGAACTCAAAATTTAGTATCTGATGAAGGTGAAGGGGCAACAACAGAAGGACCAACGGTAGAATACTTCGACACATTTCCAACAAGAGATGAGCTAACCTACCATAAGTACCATATGTGTGGCCTGATCCCCTTAATGTTTCTACGAAACCCCGTCATCACGGAAGGATGCTCCTCTAACCTTAAGATACCATGCAACATTGTGCAATGTGGCAAGTTGAAAAAGCCTACATTGACTTACACCCTCTAAATATCGTGACCAAGTAACGCATAATTGGGATCATGAGAGAAAACCGCAACCCTAGGGAAAAATGCGAATGGAGGAATTAGAATTTCATAGGAAGGGATTAAAAGGGATGCAGTCTTCCGAAAACTTCACCTATGTTTGTAACTTTATGATTGTCGAGGATATTAGCTCGATCATAGACCCTAGGTTGTCACAAGTAGTACTAGGGAGGCCTTTCATTGATAAATCCAACATGACTCACGACCTACCCGAAGGAGTAGTTAGGTTCACCAACGAAAATGATGAAGTTGCCTATAAAATGCCCCATAAGATAGAACAATACAACTCGTTGTCGAACCTAGAAAAGGAACACACAAAATCGATCTACCTTAGGAACGAAGAGGACAAGAGAAGAGGAGTTGACTATGTAATGAGTAAGATATTGGGGTTCTACAAGGAATGTTTAGAGTTAGGCCCTGAATATGAAACTGGATTGGATGATGAAGGAGAAGTCACGTAAGGACATGTGACTTCGAGTCTAGATACAAGACTCGTTAATAAAGAAAAGCGCTTCTTGGGAGGCAACCCAATTTACTTTTCCTGCAAAGTAGGAGTGTCGTGTGTGTTTTAATTCTTTATGGTTTGTTTTATTATGTTTGAACTATATTGTAATCATGCTTTGTTTGTCTTTAACCTCGTCTTAATTTCAATCAAAGGTATTTTGCAACAATAAGTGTAGGGGAATTTATCCGGTTTTTAGAACCAAGTTCAAACATGTTAAATAAATTGTTTAGATTAATTCGCGTCATATGATTGAATTGTTAAATCTCAGGTTTTATACAACTATTTGTACAGGAACTAACTTATGGAATCAAGTGCAGGAAATTTTTCATCAAAAACAAAAATTTCGTTTTCACAGAACATGGAGACGGCGTCACGATTTACACGCGATGCCGTCACCACGACACCTGTGACGTCGTCAGGATTTTCCTGACGGCGTCAAACGCCCAGGTCCAAAAAACTTAAAGTTTTTAATTATTTTTGAAAATAAAACTTGCATAACATTTAATATATGTATTCTTCTGCTATAAACCTGCAAAACCTAATGAGTTTAACAATTCTCTCATCCTATCCTTACTGCTTTATCAAGTCAAACCCTAAATTCATAATTGTATATTATTTTATCGCACATTTTATGCTTGGTATAGTTGTCTTTGTCTTTGATTACAGGTTATATTTGACGAGAAGAAGCTTGGAAGTTCTTAGGAAGTTTCCGTTAGATGACTCTTAGAGGACGATCTTATACTAGTTTTCCCACATGTTTCTTCTCTATTATTATTGAGCAAAACAAGCATTACAGTTTTCTTTTCCTTGTTTTCTTTTCCTTTAATCGTTTTTTAACTGTACTTCTATAGAAAACACCGGGACAATGTTCAACTTTAATTGTAGGGAATAAGCCTTAAAAACTATTCTTTCATTTGCCATTTTCTTTGTCCTTAAAATGATGGGTAATATATCGAAATCAAAGCATAAGAGCAATTTTTACACCAATTAAAAAAAATTTTATGGCAACATACTGACTAAAAACCGAGTTTAATAGCGTCTCATGGATGGAATTAATAATGACACAGCACAATAACCCTCATAATTCCACCCCGAAATGTAGGTTCGCCTTTAGATCTTAGAATTCGGGTATCTATTATTGATGCCCAAGATAGTTTATACCTTTAGCTTTCTTGAATTAAGGAGTGAGCAGTCACATGTGTCTATTCCGTCGTTACGCATGTGTACGTGTGGTCTTCGTCACCTTTTCTGTAGCATTGAGATCGGTATTAAATTATATGAGTGTACCGGTAGCATATTAAATTCTAGAACTTGTTTTTGAGATGCATTCTGAGACCGCATAGTAAGTATTAGGATTTGCTTGATAAGAGGCATTAGGATAAACCCATGTTTTTAAACTTGTAATTGTTATGATGGTAACAACCCGATCATTATAACTATGCCCACACCCTTGCAAGCAACTACATTTTTAGTGAAAGATACCCCTAGTAACAACCCTCGCAGACCTATCTTTTTTCGCGGGTTCTTGTAATTTTTTGTGATGGATTATCCAGATCATTAATGAAGAGCATTGTTAACCCTTAAACCTATCGTTACACCCAAATCGCCTTAGCCTACCTTGTATGTACTCACGTTTAGTACAATTATGTGTTTAACCCCAATTAATTTTAAGTACACGGTTATTGTGGCCTAAGTTCTTATCCTTTAAATTACAGTTGACGATTAGGATCATGGTAGTATTATTTGCAGAGAATAGGAAGAAAAGTTAAGTCAATACCCGCATATATTTGTTAGATGATCTCCATGTTATTTTGATCCACTTAAATTCGTGTGCTAAGTTAGATTTAAATATTAATCATGTACAAGCACAAAGTGTAGGGCATCGTATCATAAACCCCCGTTTGATGTATAATGATATTAAAAAAAAGAGATTGATGTTAAGTTTTAGTTGTAAAGTTTGTATATCTTCATCCGAGTCTTGGCTTAGCAACCAAACCAGCGTTTATTCGTATAAATAATTAGCTAACCATTCCACTTTAAATTCACCCAAAGCCACCCAAATGTATCCCATCCGTTTCTGTTTCCATTATATGTTATCTTACACCTATACCCCACAACCCTTTAAAAGACCTCTTAGATAGTAATGAATAATACTTGCACCTAGCGGTGGAGGTTTGATCCTTTACCAAGCCTATGGTAATTTATATGCTATGACAGGTAATGAGTGTTGATTTTCTGTTTCCCCCATATGTTATAATTTAATTAACAACCGAGAAAGAGAGAATCCCAAACACTTATGTGAGGTGCTAGTAATACATTCCGGCTGTTTAATTTACAAGGTCTAGAAGGTTGTGTTCTAAAATACTTTTAAAGAGTGGTTAAAATTGACCATCATATTTTATTTGGTCTAAAAAAAAGCCCATTAGCGTGAGGACAATTTAAGCAATCCCAATTAAGGGTATTTGATGACTGTTATTATCATATAGGATACTTTTTCGGGGTAGTTTAACCCCCTAAATCGTGTATTTATGCCCCAAAAAAGGCACTTTAATCGTTCATTTTCAGGTATTTAGCATTTGGAAGGCATTCGAAGGAAATACACGTGACTTGGGCTTATTTGGAGAAGAAACGGACGAGACTACGAACCTACACCAACATTGCTTAAGAATTTCTCCTTAGAAGCTGGAGACGTCACAAATCCTACCACGACAGCGTTACAAGATATCACGACGGCGTCAGCCCGCAAGATCCAACCCATTATCTAGAATATTCTTGTCACAACGGCGTCACGATTAAAATGTGACCCCGTCGCAGCGATTTTTCTATATATAGAAATCCGATTTTAGGGTTTTAAGTGTGTAACTTTAGAATAAAAAGAGGGTACGAACCCTAGTTCGTTTAGCAGCTGTCAGGGATGATTTTAGGGCCTAAAACCCTATTATACTTCCTTCAGTTCATGTTCTAATCAAGTAAGACTTATTTAATCATTCAATATGTCTTGTTGTGTGATTCTTATCTGTTCTTGATTTATCTATAACATGCTTGGCTAAGCCTCCTATTGTGTTTATTTATGATTGTATGAAACCTAGAATGTAGATCTTAGTGGTGTTGCTTCTTGTGATGGATATGCATGCTAGGCCTTAGAAAACCAGCTTTTGTGTGTATCGCTATTGATATGTCTAGGAAAACATGATTGTGTAGAAAGGATACCATCGGGTAACAGTCTTCATACTACCTTGCCCCTTATATGGTTGATCCACTCTTAATATATTTCACATGCATTTAATATACTCTTAGGGGCCTTGTAATAGCATTCATACTACCTTACTTGTGCGTTGCCTTAACGGAATATTAAATAGACGGCGGGTTCGTGTAATTCGTTCATGACTTAGGAAATAATTACATAGATCATCACAAGTGTGACTAACATCAACACTAAAAGCAAAATCTAGGGAGTAATCATAATTAAATAAACACAGTCTTTTATTATATTGTTATCACCATTTTAAAAATAAATTACACACATAAAAATCAACACAACATTTTCTAAAACCCAATTTCTTCCACCGCGAGCCCTAATCTTTCGAATCAATCATAACCCAAAAAAGTAATCGGTATATCTAAGTTTTTTTCTAAAGAAAATGAAGAAGCTTTGAGTAAATGGGTTTGGTGGGAGTTTGGAAGGCGGTATGGTGGCAGTGGTGGAGGTAGGTGGCGGTGGTGGGGTGACCGACCAGATCTGTCCGTGGTGGGTGGTGGCTAGTTGTTGCAGTGGTAGTGGTTGATGGGTTATATATAGATCAGTGGTCGTGTTCATTAGTTGTTTCCAGAGTGAGTGTTTGTTTGGTTGGTTGGATATAATAGATATGTGGTGGTTATTGCGATGGTCGGTAGTTGTTGGTTGCGGTCGGTGGTTATATGACCGAAGATGATGGCGGAGTGAGTGCTTCTGCTTGTTTGACTAGACAAAGAACAAGATGGTGAAAAATGAAAGAAAAAAAATTTTATATTTGTGTTTATAATAAAAAGAAAATAGTGTAAGTTTATGGGACCCATATGTATATTTATAGTATAATATAATGAAAAAACAAAAATAACATCTTATTTAACAGTTAAATAAGTCAAACTGACAGGGCTAACAGAATTGGACTGAAAGTGAACGAAACTATGTGTTTTAGACCAAAACCAAAACTTTTTTGAATTTTGTACAAAAAGTAAAAAACGCACCAAACCACAAGGACAAAAAACGTACTTAACTCTATTTTTATGTTTGGTGCCTGTTTTTAAAGAGAGAGAGAGTTGGATGAGAATGAATGAGTTGGATGACAAACCAGAATGAAATGAATAACCAAATTTTAATTCTTACCAAATTCGAATCCATATACAGAAACTTAATTGTTTTGTCAATCAATTAGTATTTTTTGTCAATCAATTAGTATATATTCCCTTTTTATATGCGATTAAGTTTTGACTGCGATTAAGTTTGACATTCAAAGCTGCGATTTAGTTTTGATTGTGATTAAGTTTTGACATTCCTAAAATACATTAAGTTTTCACTTTCAATAAATGAGGCTTTTTCCTTTATAATGTATTATAGATATGTAAATAACGTGTGGTTTTCACCGTGAGCGTGAGTTTTTGTCATCCATAACTTGATTTTCGTCCTCCATAATCTGATTATCTATACTTAAATAATGGTTTTTTAATTGATAAATTCGAACCTAAATACAAGTGAAAAGTTACGATCATTGGCGAAGATTTATAATGAGATCGACAATTATTGAATGCTTTGAAGTTCATTTGATGATTGATTTCGATTGCGTGTGTGTGTGAAATTCGAAACCCTAATTTGTACGGCGGAGAACAAAAGGGGTTATAAACTTTTGCCTTTTATATGTAACAAAATAAACCATCTAATTGTAAAAATCAAATTTATTATGAAATCTTAATTATAGAATGTTTTTTAAGTCAGATATTGTTGTTAATTTCAATTGCGTGTTAGTGAAAGTCATAAACCCTAACGGGGTTGCGGATTTTTTCTTTTAGATACAAAATTGTGATTTTAAAGGCCCGTTTGGTTGGAGGGTTTTCTTTGGGTTTTGGGTTAAAGATTTAAAATATGTTGTTTGGTTGTATTTTTGGTTCTTGAATTTGGCTACATAAACCAAATATAAAAAGCTAGGCTAAAGGTGGGAGATGTGTAGAGATTTATGACACAAGTAGGTCCAAATGTTTTCTTCTTTTCATTTTTTTTCTTTTGTAACAATTCGTATTTTTGATCAATGTACGACGCTATTTAATTCACTATTATTTTTTTTTCGTACGCGTTTACTTTTAATTTTGATCGTTATGTTAAATCGCGTAAACTAAAAAAAAATCAATAATCAACGTAAACGGGCACCAAACGAATTTAAGTTTACGTCAAGAAATCA
>BQNB010118424.1:10386-20995 GCA_026074375.1 Tanacetum coccineum | reverse complement strand
TGACTAGTTCGGTCCTCTGCTCGTTCGGTCCTTCGCTAGTTCGGTCCTACGCTAGTTCGGTCCTCTGGTTCGGTCCTTCGCTAGTTCGGTTCTCCGCTAGTTCGGTCCTCTGGTTCGGTCCTTCGCTAGTTCGGTTCTCACGACTAGTTCGGTCAACTAGATCGATCCTCTCGTTCGATCCTCTAGTTAGAGAGATCAACTAGTTCGATCCTCTCGTTCAGTTCACAAGTGAATTCACTCGATCGGTCCTCAAAGGAAAATTACTCGTTCGGTCCAAACAGAAATACACTCGTTCGGTCCAAATAGAAATAAACTCGTTCGGTCCTTGAAGGAGTAAACTCGTTCGATCCTAAAAAGATAATTTTGCTCGTTCGGTTGAGACACCAAGAACTCGTTCGGTCCAAACAAGTACGTTGCTCGATTCTTTGCTTCTTTCCGTCCTTGCGTTTTGCACAGCAACCACAAGAACCACAAATAGGACGCTTTGAACCAAGTTTACTACAAGCACTAAACCACGACGAAACCACACCGAAATAGCCAAAACAAAACCAAGAGAAAACTAAAAAAAACACCCGACGAATGATAAGCTTAAAAAAATACCACAACCAAATCACAACACCCAACCTTGGCTCTTGATACCACTTGTTAGGATATCATTTCATCACCATGAACACAAAATAAAAAAAGAAGAATTTAGAGAGAGAAAGATAAAAAAGAAAAATGGTTACTTGTTCATGAAAAGAAAAAATGAGAAGCAACACCCTCTCCATACTTGGAGAGGGCTTTAAATAGTTACAAGAGAGGACTATTCTTGTGGGCTTTGAGTTGGGCCGGTTCTTAACACAAATGGGCTTGAGCCCGACAACTAGGCCCAACTAGCTTAACTAAACTCCCGAAAACTACGTTTTCCTATACAAGGCTCGGGATTGTTTAATGACCATCACTTTACTAAATATCACGGCTAACACAAAAAACATTTAAACCATCTGGATTTTTTTGGATTTAGAAAGACAGTTTAGGACTAAAAAAATGGCTTAAAGAAATGACAGTTTATATAAAGACACAAGAGAAGCAAAAGAGTTTTTCACCACTGCATTTGACACTTGAAAATAAACACAAACAAAGACTCAAAAACTGTTTTTAAAGAACCTAACCAAATAAGCTCCTTGTACTGTTTTTACTAACAGTTTCAAAGGAGCTTTTTAGAAAAACCTTAAAATCAAATTTTAACTTCAAAACTTTTTCAAAAACTGATTAAAAATGCTTAAAAAGGTTTGTACAAGGTTAGCAAATTGACCCACTAGGTTTTAAACTCAACTGACCCACTTTAAGGTGTTATGCCAAACACCCCTTAAAGGTTTGAAAACTCAATTTTTAAGCTTTTTAACAAAGATTTAAAGAAGGAAACTTAAAGACAGATAATAAGCAAAGACAAATAAGCAGAAATAAGCACTTGATAAGAAAATGAACAGTAAAGAGTGCAAAAATTTGAAAAAGTGACTTACAAAAGTCCAATGCTTGGCAATGAAGTTAAGCTTTTCAAAGCTTAACCATCAATCCTATACGTCTCCCATGAGACTCTAAACCATGGCCATCCAAATCTTACCATGCTCCATTTGCTTTCTTGAATTTTTGGTAAATTTGATACTTGAACTTCAAACAACAATAAGCTATGATAAAACTTATGCCACCTGAGTTTTATACAGCTTAAATAGAGTTTGAAAATTACTTTTAGGAACTTAGAAAACTTGTAGTAACAATGTAATAGTAACAAGGAAATTAAAGACAGAATTTAGAACTTAACCAAACTTTTTCATTAACTTTAAAAATAAGAGTACAAGGCTAAAAAAACATAAGCTGTAAAGTAGTAAAGTGTGCTCCCTTTAACTTACAAGCTAGCCTATTTATACTAAAATGCTTAAGTCTTGGCCTCTTGGACTTTTGTCTTCTTCTTGGTTGTGTTTCTTTGCTGAGGCAGAAACTAGTGTGTGTTTGTTGTGTGAGTAACATCCCAAAATCATCTTGGCCATTCATCTTGAGTGGTGCCCAATCCAAGTCATCACGACCATTGATTTTTCTTGCCCAATGAACATCAAAGGGATTGCCAAGGTGGCAAGAGCCCATGTGGGGTGTGGGGAAGGGTGGTGGTGACAATTTTGGCCGGATGTGAACAGTGCCCAAGGAGGGGGACAGGGAAGCGTGAACAGTGGATCATGGTTTTGGGCGGGAAAAAATGTTATAACGGGTGTGTGTTGTCAGGGGTGAGGGTTTGGGTAAATGGCAAAAATTACCCTCCAACTTGTACATGTTGATTGCAAATCCAGTCCATGTGGTATAATTAGTTTGGGACTTGGGCAGAAATGGTCCTTCATTGTATATTATATACTTTCAAAGTTAGTCCTTGTGACTAACGAAACTTAAGGGATAAAGGGATAAAGGACTTAACAAGGTTAAGTTGCATTTGGGCTTTTTGTTTAACATTGGGCCGGTTTATGTTTTAAAAGGAAATTGGGCCTTTAATCAAAATGGGCTTTTAAGTCTTCTAGTTATATACTAATGGGCTTTCCCGGCCCATTAGATGGGTGCGGGTGGGCCCATTAAGTATTCTTCATTTCCGGCATCGGCTTTGACTGGACTTTGTCGGGGTTGACTTTGACTTTTGTTGACTTTGGCTTCGATTTGACTTTGGCTTTTCAATGCTTTTCCACTCCGTGCTTGGTTTTGTCTATTTTTGCTTGATTTTTCGTCCTTTTCTCGGATATCCATTTCCTGCACAAAATAAGTGAAAACATACAAATACAATGTATTTTTGGTACGTTTTGGGTCATTTAAGTCCGATTTTAATGGTGAAAGGTATGTGTAATGCTGCTTTTGGTCCGATTTTAATGATTCTACCTCCTTTGGAATCTCCTCCAAATGCAATAAATCGACCATCAATTTCTTCATAATCTGAGAGGTAGGACTTATTCTCAGTCATGTGCCTAGAGCATCCACTGTCAATTACTCCTTTTTCCTGCAATTCTAGCTATGGATTGCCTTGCACAAGAGTAAGAGAATCAGGCTCTCTTGGGAACCCAAGCCATTACAGACTTGGATCTGCCTTATGCATCAACATAGTCAAATCTTTTAAAATTCATTGATACACCATTGTGTCTGGAGATATGGTCTAAAACCTTTTGCTTTGTTCTCCAAACCTAACATGCTGAGGCCTTAACAGCATTAGCCTCATTTCCCTTATTAACACTTACTAGTGCTTTTGGCTCAGCAGTAGTAACATGTTCCTTAACAGTATTAACTTTTTCTTTTAAATTATTGTTCTTATTTGTTCTAGACTTGTTAAAGGGCCTTCTAACATGTGTATGTGCTTTATTAAAAATCGGACTGCTGCTTTTGAAAAGTTTTACCCAACAATATTAAAAATAGGCAGTATTAATTGGTCTAGCAGTATTAACTGATACTGCTGCTTTTGAAAAGTTTTACCCAACAATATTAAGTGTTTTAATGCCAGCTTTCATTAAGACTGCTTTTGGAACAAAGTTTCCTTTTGGATGAGGGTGAGTCATTCTTTGAGAATTTTGGTGATTTGCCCTTCTAACATTGTTCCATACAGTTTTCTCTACCATTTTCTTTTCACAATCTTTGATCAAATGATTAAAACTGCCACATTCATAACAAGCTTTATTTTTAAACTCAAAATTACTTCCTAATTTCTGAGTCATCAAATTATTCCAGTTTCTCTGGTTACCTCTAGGGCTTTGACTGTTTTTCCTAGGGTATTTAGCTTGCTTTTTGTTCTCTACCTTCTTAACAGACTCCCTAGGTGTTTTCACATGCTCATTAGATTTAACAAATTCTATTTTGGCAAAACTAGGTTTTCTCTGTTTAGATTTAAACTCAGTCTCATTCTCATCCTCACTGTCAGATATCCAATCTTCAATAAGAGGTTCACCAACAGACTTAGGTTTTGACACACTAGTCTTAGCTTCTCTTGTTGCAACATCAGGTATACTAGTTACTGACTCACTAAAAACATATTCTCCCTCATCAGCAAGTACCAAATCATATTTAGGGGGCATGAAGTTCCCAGTATAGGGAGGGGGAACAGCATGATACCCTTCACTTGTTTTGTACCTTTCATTTTCCTGACTATCAAACACATGACTATCAACTACTTGACTATCAAACCCCACACCAGTCTTGAACTTATCACTTACTTGAATCTCTAACAGTTTGCTTAGATTTTTAGATGAATTTCCAAACTTTTCTAAGGTAAGTTTTAAATCATCTCTTTCCTTTTCTGCATTTTCAAATTTCTTTCTAAGCTCTATTAGTGCATTATCTCTCAACTTAATATCAAGTTTTAAAATCTTTATGTCTTCTTCAAAACAACCTCATTCTTTTTATACACATCTAGTCTAGCCTCTACAGATTCTAGACCTGCTTTATAAGCACCTACATTTAATTAAGACTTATTAAAATCTTTTGTCAGATTATCATAATGTTCTTTGAGAGTTTCATAAGATTTTAAACATGCTTTAGAACAAGTAGATACCTCAAAATCTGAGCTTGAAGAACTTGAAGAACCTGAAGATGTATATGCCATAAGTGCAAAGTTTGTAGGTCCTTCTTCAGCCTGATCACTCCAGTCATACCCAAGTCCATCTTGAGCCACCAAAGCTTTTGTCTCTATTGTTTCCACTATCACATTCCTCCTTACAGGTTCTCTGTTCCTGTTCTCCTTTGGAGCCCTGCACTCCCTTGCAAAATGACCCTTTTTATGACAGTTATAGCATTCCACCTTTGATTTGTTAAACCCTATGGTCTGAGAACCATTTGCATTAATCTTCCTTCTAGTCTTATTTAGAAATCTTCTAGCTCTTATGGCCAACATAGCCATCTGCCACTTTAGATCCATCTCTTCCAAGTCATCAACATCAATATGTTGTAAGTCCTCATCATTTAATTGTGGACTGTTAGATTGGTTTGCAAAGAAAGAATAGATCACAACATCACTCATACTATCATTATTAATAGAGTTAGAACCATAAGCTTGATTGGAATTACCAGAGTTATTGGAAGATACAAAAGCTACATTATGTGAATTTTGGTTTGAGCTTGATGACCCTTTAACTTCAGTTTCATAAATATTCAAATTGTTGTATAGGTCATCCATGCTTAAGGTGTCTAAATCAGGTTTGTTTCTCCAGATCAAGGTATGAGTCTTCCATTCTAATGGGAGACTTCTTAGAAACTTCAAATTCATATCTTCTAGAGAAATAGTTTCACCCCGAATCTCTAGCTGACTGATAAGCTTTTAAAGCCTAACATAGGTTTGATCAAGTCCTTCTGAGCTTGATCCATTAAAATTCTCATATTGTTGCTTTAGAAGTATCTTTTAAGTTTTCTTTGACTCCTTATTACCTCCAAACCTTTTCTCTATGGCATCCATCAGAGTCTTGGCACATTTGTAGGTATTAAACTTTAGTTAATGTTCATTTGGAAGAGCCATTAACAGTGTACCTCTTGCCTTTAACTCCTTCTTCCTTGCTAACTTCTCCTCTGCAGTTGTAGGAGGATATGTTTGCTCAACTCCATCAACAATTCTCTTAGGTGGAGGTGAGTCTCCATTTATTATTACTTCCCAAAGAGCATAATCTGTCATTAGTAAGTATTGTTCTATCCTCATTTTCTAAATCTCAAATTCTCCTGGATTGAGCACTGGAAGTTTTGCAGCAACAACCATTGTTGAAGATCATGCCTCTATGTTTTAACAAATCACAATTGTTCCGGTTTGTGTAGGATTGTTTCTCATTATTCAAAAGTTTCTCAAAAGTTACTGATACCACTTGTTGATCCCACTTGAATAGATCTTGCTTGGCTTGTAAAGAGGGGGGGGGGGGGGGGGGGGGACTTAGTTGTATTGAATAAAATCCCAAAGACAACTATGGTTAGAAACTTGATTAGATATATCAATAGATATGCGGATCTAGTCCAATGATACTAAGAAGAATTCTTTATAAAATAGTAACACAAAATTAATAATAAGACAGATTACCAAACTTTCAGCCTCAATATAAAACGAACACTCTTAATAGTGTTAGGGTTTACAAAACCTTGAAGCTACGAATATCAAAGATGTGTTTCTAACATTATGCCATAGGACCTCCTTTTATACACCAAGGAGTCCTACATGGTTTACAATACTTTCCTAACTTATCATGATCTTTTCTATAAACAAACATAATCTCTTAAACAAATAAGTTATACATATCTTCTTTACAAATAACTAATACTTATCTTTGTAAGTATTCTTGTTCTCTAATCAATCTTTAACTCTTCTTTGATAAGCTTTTGATCTCATCTCTGTCAGCATAAACCTTCTAGCAGTTGTAATCACTCAGCAGTTATAACTGAGCACAAGCAACATTAACTATTTAGAAGTTTACTCTAGTAGTATTAACATACACTAGCAGTACTAACTTTAGTACTAGCAGCAGTAACTACTTAGTATATTTTTAGTCTTTATCTCTAAGCAGTCTTAACTTCTACTAGCAGCAGTAACTTTATACTAACAGTACTAATTATACTAACAATAGTAACTAGCAATAGTAACTTTTATACTACTAGTACTAACTACTTAGCATAATTTTTATTAGTATTACCAGCAGCACCAAGTTATGCTTGACAACACTAATATATACATGGGCAGCAGTAACTCTAAGAATATCTTGAAGTCTTTTAAACCCAACACGATTCTGAGACTTTGCCATCGGATGATGGCACACGGTATTGCTGGAAGGAGTCAGGCACCAGAGAAGGTGACCGTGACTGATTTGTGTTATCTGAGAAGGCTGGATGTTGGATCGATCAACACCCCTTACTTGTTAGCCCGATATCCGAGGAAGTTTGCTGCTGAGAGGAAGAGCGGGGCGCATATTTCTGGTGGGAAGTTTATAGCTCGATTGGCTAAGCATTTTGGGCTCCTGACTGCCAAGATACTCAAAGGATTGACGGTTATTGCCCCTGAGCTTCAGATATGGCTGAGCTGGTGAGGCTACAGATTTGTGTGTAGCTAGATGATACTTGGGCCTGGGTGGCCATGGGACCAGAGAGGCAGCCTGATGCTGTGGCTGGTGCCTCTGCTGTAGCTGAGGATGCTCCTGCTATTGACGAGGGTGACCAGGATGTTCCAGCACCCGTACAAGCACCTCAGTAGCCACCTCCGCCACCACCAGCTCCTGCCAAGACCATGCCTTAGAGGATGGCCTGACTAAAGGAGGACGTGCATGAGTTACGCGGGGCATTGACTGAGCAGCGCGAGGTGATTGACGCGATGGCTCATGATTTTTCCATATTTAGTACATGGGTTACCACTGGACTAGGACGGATGATGGACAGGACATGAGTTACCTATACACCATATTCTCAGACCCATATGTCCTACCAAAGGCACGTCAAACAGAGGACTGGCGAGGCTAGCACCTCAGCAGCTCAGCAGGACCCACATCAACTAGACCCATGATCCCTCTTACCTCTTGTCTATATCTATCTGTACATTTATTATTATTATTCATATCTTGATGTATCTAACACTAAAACATGTTCTAGCATTTTGAATGTATATGTCATGATATGACTTTTTAGTTTGTTTGTGCATGCTAGAACAAAGCCTGGCTGTAAGTTCAGCAACGTAGTTCATATTACGGAACCAAGCAGGATATTAACAACAAATGCAAGAATGGAGATAATTTCAAGTAAAACGAAGCTGAAGAAAAGTCTAACTTAAAGACTTCGTTGTAAACAAAAGTGCTTCCCGGGAGACAACCCGGATTGTTATTTAATTTTATCGAGTCTGTCTTCCCAGACATCAATACGACGTATCCGTCCCATTCCATACAGCGTATTAATTGTCTAACGTTATCAGTTTTTATTTTATTGCACTTTAAAAACATTATTGTCAGATTTTAAATACGGCGTATTTACTAAACTGATACGCCGTATCCACCAGTCTGACCCGTAATTAGTTTGTTTAGTTTAGTTTAAATTAACCGTAGGTACCAAGATAGGAATGCACATGTTTTTCCTATATTTTCTACAAGACCTCGAGAAAGGAATATTGACGAATATTGGTGAAGAATTTAAATTTCTAGAAATCTTGAAGTGCTGGAGTCTTAAAACTTCAAGGCGGCTGTTCAACACAATCTTGCTCATCAACGCAACTTGGAGAATCTACCAAACAAATATCAAAGGAGTTTCTCATTCTAATTCTTTTTAAATTCCCATATTTAATGTTTTATATATACAACAAGGACGTTGTATAATTCAAGTAGGGGGATGGAATTAGAATGTTTACTTGTCCTAATTTTCACACTAAAATGCTTAAAATATGCTCTTGTTAGATAATTGTGAAATTACTTGATACATAACCCGCACACAATAACCCTTGTTAGATAATTATGAGGATTTAACATTTCCGTTTCCAAATGTTTAATCAAATTTCACAAAATATGAGTATGTCGGTGATGTTGTAGACATTAGAACTTGGCTTGGTATATCACTCGAGACCGCAATGATAAGTACTATAGATTTAGATGGAGTAACTTGTTTAAATTGGTAAATTTAAGATTACACCCAAATCGCCTTTAAATGTTGCTTATTAACTAACTACACCGGTTAGTTAACCTCCCGTTTAAACCCTTTTGTTAGCCTTAATTATATTAAGTCAAACAAGAATGTTATCGGTCTTAGAAAGTCAAACTAGGTCTTGTATTGTAATAGGCTAGTCGGGTTCAACGGGCTTGGATTGTAATCTAATATTGTCCGTGTTTTGGGTTCAAAGCCCAAGTTAAACCAAGCCCGGCCCATTTAGAAAGCCCAAGTGCCAGGCTAGTATAAATATCCCTTCACCACACTTGGTGAAGGGTGTTGGTTGCATTTTCCCATAACTTGTAACTTCCCATTCTCTCTCTAATCTAATATTCTCTTGTTTCTCTCTCTACTTTCTCTCTCTAAGATTTCTTCTTATTTTCTAGCATCTTGGTAAAGAACATAGTTGTGTAATGGATTAAATACATGGGATAACAATTGGCATCAGAGCCTAAGTGGATTCGTGATTCATTTGTGTGGTTAAACAAGCTCAAATTTTTAGTTACTTTTTGTTCTTGGTTCAAAAAGTCAAACCCGGATTTTTGTGCTTAGATGTGTTAATGTTTATGTTATTACGCAAGATCTAGGCATAAGGTAGCTAATTGTGCAAAAGAAATCAAGTTAAAAAGTCAAAAAGGGTGATTATAAGGCGATTTTTGGTGAAAAAATCGTATTTTTCTAGGTTGCGTTTTGACAAACTGGAAAAGTTCTTGTTGCGTTTTGACTTTTTCTTGTTGCGTTTTGATTTCTTCATGTTGCGTTTTGATTTTTTTTCATGTTGCGTTTTGATTTTTTTTTTCTTGTTGCGTTTTGATCTTGGTTGCGTTTGGTTTCATTGGTTTTGAAGAAATTTCATTACGTTTTGAAGAAAATTTCATTGCGTTTTGTTCAAATTTCATTGCGTTTTGACCAAACTTTCATTGCGTTTTGACAATTTTTCATTGCGTTTTGACAAAATTTTCATTGCGTTTTGACCAATATTTCATTGCATTTTGACCAAATTTCTTTGCGTTTGACCAAGATCATTGCGTTTTGACCTAAGTCCAATTGCCGTTTGGGTCATTGCGTTTGGTGGTCAATGCGTTTTGGTGTCATTGCGTTTTGGTGTCATTGCGTTTTGGTGTCACTGCGTTTTGGTGTCATTGCGTTTTGGTGTCATTTGCGTTTGGTGTGACGGCGTTTGTTAATGATAACACTGCGTTTTGTCTAGAAATCTTGTGTGAAGAAAAGGGTTTCAGTAAAACAGCCATAACTTTTGATCCGTAAGTCCGTTCAGGCCGTGACTCTAAAATCGAAGAGAAAACGGAGGATCACACTGTTTTCTCCATTTAGTTGGTTAAGGATTTTCGAGGCCCAAACCTTGTTTACTATGAATTATTGACATTTTTCGTTTTTTGAATTGTGTTAGACTGGTTTTTGTTCTAGCTCACGGCCCATCTGTATTTTTAGGCCCGTTTCAGCTTGGTGAGCCTATTTAAACAATCTGCTGTAACCCAAGCCAGAAAATTATCTGTTTTTATACAATTAAATCATTGGCCGCTGATTCCGAATCAAATCATTCACGGTTTTCTATTGATTTTGTAAAATCCCGTTAATTCATTTATCGGTTTTAATCATAGACGTGTAAAATCCCGTAAACGTGAATTGCTTACACAACCACAATTTCAATCACATCACATCCACTAAAGATCCAGCAAATCTTTTACACTTCATAATTCACGATAAAAATGGAAAAGAAAGATACCTTATCTTCGTCAACTGAAACAAAATATGTGCATGCAATCAAATACAAGATGTCAAAAGCAAAAGAAAGATGCATGGTATATTTTCAATCTCTTCATTCACACCTTCAAGTTCTTTCAAAAGATGACTTAAAAGGAACTCGCATCGAACATGGATTCAAACGGGCATTCATGTCACTCTTTGGTCAAGATGTTGATACTTTCACAAGTACAATGCTCCT
>BQNB010118423.1:0-16298 GCA_026074375.1 Tanacetum coccineum | reverse complement strand
AACCGGTTAAAACCGGTTTTTTTTTTTAAATTAAAAACGGCTAGTTTGACTTCTATTTTGACCGGTTTTTTTAACCGGTTAAAATCGGTTTTTTTTTTTTAAACTATTAACGGGTATAAAAAAAAATAAAAAACCGGGTAAAACCGGTTTTTTAAAAAAACCGGTTTTAAAACCAGTAAAAAACCGGTATGGTAAAAAACCCGATAACCGGTCTAACCGGTTCGGTTATATTTAACCGAACCGGTTTTTTAAAAAACCGGTTTCGGTTTTTTCGACCGGTTTTTTAAAAAACCGATTTCGATTTGCATCTCTAATTGTGAGATAGAAAGAGAGACAAGAGGGCTGCGTTATTTGCACACTGAAAATCGATTATAATAATAAAACAACATCCTAATAGCAACACATATAACATATGTATGAAAGAATAAAGTAGGGAGAACCGAGACATCTATTTCATTAAGCGGTCATAAACTACAAAGTGAGTCTCAATTTATAGGGATCTCATATACCAAGTATTTAGTACAATAATTATTAGAGGAATACAAAAGATGATATGTTATTCGAGTTAAGGAATTTGGATAGCCACATCTATTAATGTTTCATAACACTCCCTCTTGGCTATCCATCATTGGTTCTCATACGCTTAGATGTGTTGCCTCGTTAAAAACCTTGCTTGGAAAACCCTGTGGGACAAAACCATAGCTAAGAAAAAAAGAGTGCAACGCGTACATTCTCTCTCTCACGTATATTCTCCCTCTGATGATTAGATCACTTAAGTTCATTGAGTCTTCGCATTCCAATGTCGTGAACCGACTTCATAAATGTTGTAGTAACTAGTGTCTTGGTAAATAAGTCTCCCTGGTTATCACTTGAACAAACATTTTGAACAATTGGTTTTGTCACCTTTGATGTATTTGTCCTTAAGTTAAGCAATACATGTTGTATTATCTTCATGTACAACTGTGGGAGCCTCCTTGCCTGAAAAACCCTACATGATTCACGAATATGTTGTATTACACTTCTCAACCATACACATTCCCGACTCGCTTCATGGATGGTCAAGAGCCTTGCGTAATTCGTTGAAGTGGCACTCATTGTTTGCTTTATGGAACTTGTGAAAACATATCCAGGTTGGTATGGGGATCCGTTTATCCGGCATCTGCAAAACCAACTAGATTTCTTTTGGATGGGTTAGTATAATATAAACCCATATATGTACCTTGAAGGTAGCGAAATATTTGTTTCACCCCACTCCAATGTTTTCTTGTTGGACTCGAGCTATACCGTGCTAATAAGTTCAACGAAAATGATATATCGAGTCTTGTATGACTCGCAAGAAATAACAATGCCCCCATGGCACTTAAATAAGGTACTTCTGGACCAAGAATTTCCTCGTCGTCATTTGTAGGTTGAAAAGGACCATTTTTAACATTTAGGGTCCTTACAACCATCGGGGTGCTTAATAGATGGGATTTATTTATATAAAATATTTTTAACAATTTTTATGTGTATGCATTTTGGTGAACGAGGATTCCTCTTTAGATGTTCAATTTATAATCTAGAACAAAAATTGTTTTTTCAATGTCTTTCATCTCAAATTCTTTCTTTAAGCATTCAAACCGCCTTTGTGACGTCCCGTGGAGTTTTAATAATATTCAAATCATCAACAGACACAACAATTATGAAATATTAATTTCAGATCTTTTTTAAATAATAGAAATATAAAATCCTTTTGCTATCCTTAATTTAATAAATATTCATTAGGCCCGATTGTTACCACATATGGCCCAAAACATGATTAATTCCACTACTATTCAAAAGTAGTGTTTATCGAGAACCTTTATTATATGTTTTTATGCATTTTATATCCTGTAATAAAATCTCTACATCACATGAGCTCTATTCATTTATCTTTTAGACGCATATCAAGTATTTGTCACATTGCCATACTTATATAATATTTAAATACATTATTGGATCCACCACATGTGAACATGTATCTACATGATAATTTTCAAGTCTTTGAGAAAATATATGTGTGCCATCACTTGTATCTTATGCATAATTTAATTTCGCTTATAAGATTTATACATTTATGTATATGGACTTCTAAGTCTCAAACAAATGTTTCATCACAAGAGACTTCAATCATTTATTAGTTACTTGCGTCATTGAATTTTGGCCATTCATCAATCCAAGGTCCTCACATTCATTTTAGCGCTACATTATTTATTTACATGATCATTTTCGTGTGCATTATGCGTTTGGCCTCACGGTCTACGATTGGGTTCCTCGAATAAGTGAAGCTTGTCGTCGATTTGAATATCGTCTAACTAAATGACGAGTGTTTCGTTAGACGAACACTCCTTCAGGTTTGACACAAGTAACATGATATGAACCCCGCTTGTTTGTTGCGAAAATTCGAGCCTATAAGCAACGGTTCCTACTTTAGCTAGAATCTTAAAAGTTCCAATATATCTAGGGTTCAGCTTTCCCTGTTTGCCAAAATGTATCACTCTTTTCCATGGCGATACTTTCAACATGACCTTATATCCAACTTGAAATTCTAATGGTATACGTCTCACGTCAGCATAATTCTTTTGATGATCACGATTACTTAAATCGTGTCGTAACTGCTTGTTGTCTTTGGTAGTCTTGTGATAAAATCCATGGCTATATTTTAGTTTATATTATTGGTGTGAGGATCACCAATAGTATATCATAATTCAATTCACCTTAAAAAAATTTGTTTTCCATGCTGCCATTCTACCCATTAAATAAGATTATCAACTTTAACATCCTATTTTGTCCATTGTGGTGGATTTAATATATACTGCACAATTACAATATCTCACATGGGAGCTATTGACCAAAAACCATTCTAAGGGGGATAGTCATTATAGATTGTTGGCAAGATGCAAATTCATATGTTATAACATGCTCCATAAACTAAAAGTTTTGTTCTCATAATTATTGGCTTTACAATCAACTGAAGACATTTATAAACGTTTCAACAAAAGCAATTCGTGTATGAACATGGGCTATATAAAGTTCAACACTTATTCCAATAATCGCTCAATCTTGGAAGTATTCACCGCCATCTACAAAAATATAACTTAGGAAAATCGTGCTCTAGCTATTTATATGTAAATCAATAAATCACACTAACTTTAATTTGTGTATCTGAACATTCATTTTTGACGAAGCAACGTTTTAAAACTCAAAATGATCCACATGCCGGATGTATAGGCCTACATACATCCCTTTTATATTATTTCCAAAATTTTATAGGACAAAGTCCTCACTGTAACATGATGGTGATAGATGAACAATTAACTTCCATTGAGAACAATCAAATTATCTTTGAAGAAACATATCGTTCTTCTATAATTTATCGTGCATCATATCATATGACTCAAATGGTCAACCGGTCATGCCACACAATAAAATAATCTTGTCACATAAACTTATTGTTTATGATCACTTTTGTGCTTCAACCACACTTTACTTTATATGAAATCTTGGCACATAAACAACAATTTTATGACCACATGTCATATAATTTTCACTGACTTTATTTAAAGTCGAGTAAATAACGGTGAAACTAATACATCATCACATTTGATACTTTGTTTCTTCCAATCAAGTATTTGTATACAAACACTTTTAATGGCTTTCACATTGTATCAATATAAATCACTTTTATAGTTATCAACAAGTTTAGTAAATATGCACATTAGCCTATACCATTTTCAAACAAGAAACACATCTTTTGTACTTGTGAATTTACCTATTTTCTAAATGCACATGTATCAATAACCATTCAGTAAAGGGTCTCGTAAGAAAATAAAACCACATAATAATGCTCACATATACGAAAAAATCAATGACATAATTAAAGTCATGACATTTTATTTAATTTGACGAATTTGATAATATTTCTTTTAATTAAGCAATAAGCATCAAATTATGTCAAAAATATCCCCATAAATTACCTTATCTTCACACAAATGAATTACTAAGTAATCGTATAGTCAAGTATATTTATTAACTTTAAATCTTGCAACAATAAGTGATATTGGCACCAAAACATTTGGTAAAATTATCACAAATAAACAACTTTGTTTGCTTGGTGCTTATCTACTTTGTTAATTAATATGCTAGCAACTAAAATCACGGAGGGGTACGATTTTAAATGTTTGTGAAAAAGTTTAAATAACGCCAACAAACCACATTAGACGCTAATTTCTATAGGTACATTAAACAAATAACTATAGCAATTTGGAGGATCAAGCAATAAGAGAACAAGTACTCAAAAACATCCATAGTACTTCACTTCTATAGAAAAGATTATAGTAGTCACGCCAATTCTGAGAACAATTAGATAGTAGTGATTTGTGTTTTAAAATATGTTTCAACTAAAAAACAAACTCATAAATAATTAAGTGAACAAGGTAACCAGAAAATGAAACAAATCTAGGCTAGCACATATAACTTAACATCTATTAACTCTCTTAGATAATTTGTACAAAACCAACCAATTAAACAATAAGCATGAATAATCAACGTAATACAAAGTTTTTTCTAGATTTTAACTATGCTTAAAGCCATCAACATGAAACACAAATTGAATGCTATGGTATCACTTAAATATATAGAAACACCTAGATAACGTAGAGCAAGTTTTGTGTTAATTTATAACCAAACTTAAAAATAAATACCATATGCATAGCTAGCACAGCCAAAATGCAAATAATCTTATCAGCCATTAATTTATAAGAGCGCACTTCTCTTCATCTACTTATCAACAACAGTTATGCCTGAAAGAGTACAACATCGCTAGAAACACATTGTGGAGTTTAGTACAATTATATCAAACAATGATCATATATATTTACACATATAAAGTAAAAGTCCTTATATAATATGTGTAATCAGAATTCTTCACTTTTCACCAAAAAGGAACACAAAAAAAGATCCATGAATACAACTACTATTATCTTGCAAGAAACTAACATCGAGTTGTGCATTAGGCAAATAAGTACAAGGACTTCTCACTGAAACTGGACCCAATGAATATTTATTTCTTTTTTACTCGTTAGTCAAATCGAGTTGTACTTGATCATCGACTTGTACCTTATCACCTATAAGTACAAGGTCTTCCAAGAAGACTGGACAATAATTATTTTGACTTTTTCACATCACTTTCACCAAAGTCTTATAAAGAATGTGTTTGATCAATATGTGAAATTTTCTGTGTTTAAAATTTAAGTGCTAAAAATCTCAGAGAGTCAGAGTCAATTACTTTTTTGGTAGAACAGACATAAACAATGATTCACTGGCTATGAGAGTTTGTCAAAAATCATGTATACAAATTAATTTATATCCATGGAGTGTTTGAAATTAGTAGACATAAAGACCATAATAACTATTAATAAATACGAGTACGCGGCGGAATAAACACGTATGATCTTCATATAGTCATATAAATTAACATAACAAGAAAGTAAAAGAAAACGTGTACCTTTTAGCAATTCTTCAATCAAGAAACAATAAAGATCAAAGTATGATCTCTCTACGGATTTGTACACAATACGTTCTTAGCAATAGAGTATGCTAGTACTAATAGTATTAAACAATCGCCTTTGGAAAACCTTGAATCAAATCAACACAAGAAACTTGTTTCCTTGTTTCCTTGTTGTCGAACAAAGCAAAACCGAAGCACCCCTATATATTGGTTTCGGTCGATCAAGCACAAAGAGAAAGAAAGAAGACGTTAAGGTTATTGTTTTAACTAATGAATCCCTATCTCTATTTATAGCCTTTCTCCATACTTGGTTAATCAAGCAAAAACCCACCTCCTTTGGGTTGGGTTATTCGGCCGACTAGAGCAAAGGGAAGGGGCATAGCCCACTTTCCTTTTTCCCGATTTTCCTTTAAAGTCCTTAATTTAATATTAAACATTTACATTAAATTATATCTCAATTATATAATTAACAATACCAATGAATTACAAGTGTCATCACCATAAAAGGCTCAAACCGAGACTCGGGCATATATTAATTTATATGTACAATCCTTCAGCTCCCACTAGAGACATGTAAATAGATATAATATAATACACATTGGTTAGCGTCTAACTACACGTCAATGCTCGGCCGGAAACCTTTGAGTGTAAATTTACCAAATACTTTAAAAAATTTTATATTAATCATTACAATCCCTTGTGTCACAAAATGCCATGTCAAAATAGATATGGACGTAGTACATTACTATTTTAACAATTCTTGTTTCTCGCGTTACATAATTAAATTCAAATTATCAATCTAATCGACAATCAGGATACCATTGAGTCTGGCAGACACACAACTAATTAATTAATCGAGGGCCCAGTAGCATTATTAATTTCCAATCCAGTTGAATGAACAAATGTCTATCTTACTACAAGTATCTATACATATCTTTCAGAATACTCCATGAATAATAGTCTTTATGCCTACCTTGTTACGGGTAGTGTTATGAGAGTATATCTAAAAAGAACCACCCGCATAACATAAAACCTAACTTGTATCTCAATCTAAGGATTTAGTAACGTAAATCATTAACAAGTTCACTTGATGACGATCCAAAAAGCGAGTGCTTCATTGGAGAAGTCCACATGCGAAACATCTATTGAACTATCGTGTGAGATGGAGAACCGTTCGTTTTAAATATTCATGAATATAACTAACACCTCAAATAAGTCTTAATTCAATTATATTCCCATATAATTGATCGACATAGACTGTTAGATGACATAATTCACGGATAATATACAAGCAAAAATAGGACCAATGAATAAAATGGAAAACGAATCATATCAAATACTTAATTCATAAAATAACATAGTTTAACAATATCCTTTCTCGCAGAATGACTAAAAAAGATATCAAATGTATTAAATTCTAGTTGACGAATCATGCCCACGTAGATACGACTGATCGTACTTAAAATAACAAGGCATAATTTCATTTAATTTTCAACTAGTTTTGATCTTTTGGAATATAAAGAATACTTATTTTCAAGAATTCTATATAAGTGAAGTTCTTGAATATGTCTATGATGAATGTTTGTTCTTATAATATTCAATCTCTTGACACACATATATCTTACTAAAGTGGGTGAACAACAACTATTGACAACACTCAATCTTTCACAGCGTTCCCAAATAGTGTACAGCAATATCTTATTCTTTAAATTATAATGAAAACTATATAGGCTCTCATGTGAGCACAACTAGTTCACATGATCATCATCAAAATTGAAAATCATACCGTATATGACTAGTATTGATGTCATCTCAAATTGTTTAGCATCGTGTACACAAAACAACCACATGCTTTAAAATCCGAAAACAATGAATATTCTCTTCATAATGTATGAGTGACCTCAAGAACTACAAGTTCATTGGTTATTCTAAATGCACAAATAAATTGTTGCAATCTATATCCTATAGATTTTCATACTTCAGGACAAATCCATATTTCTAAGAAGATATCCATACCGAAACATATTTTATTAATAAATTCTCAATTCAATGATTATCTAATAACTTTTGATTACATTCCAATCGTTTTCAAAATCATCTTGCATTCTGCTCATACAACTACTTTCTACACAATATGATGTAACATAGCGAGTGGAATCCTTTAGTCCCAACTCACAAGATTTACATTCATGATTCAATCCTTTTTAATCAAAAGATATGCAATCCATAGAAGACTTTCAAAATATATGTCAAATTGTGTAGATTTATATACCGTATATGTTTCATAGCAATAAACATATATTTCAAGGATTGTAACATTCAATTTCTTAAATCATTTAGGTGAAGATAGAAAACCTGAACATAATACTCCACTAGCTTTTAGAAATACGCAGGAGTATAACATAATTTATAATTAAAACTAAATAAGTAAATGATTTAATAATAAACTTAAGATTATCCTCTTAGATGCTTACAATAATCCATACTTGGATTCTTGCCATTTGTACACTTCATAAAGATTCTATAAATTCATAAACTCCTTTGATACAACCGTCCTCCGCAATAGAGTGCATTCCAAGGAAGAGTTCTAAATTCTATTGCCACATTTCATCTATATGAACTCTAGCATAACAATCAACCATCTTTATATACTTAATGTGCATAGAAAGAATATTTAATCATAATCAATTGGTTGAGTATGATTAAAATCCTATCTTAATACATGCATTAAATATGTATAGCATCATAGGTCCCATTGAGTTTGATACCTAGAACATTGTACCACTTGGGGTTTTTCTTCTCTTTGAGCAAACTCCTTATACTTCACAGTCTTACTGATTTTAGTAAAGATCAATCAAATTTCAAAATTGATTATCTTGTGGACAACACTTAACCTTCTATACTTGATTCTTTGTCAAAATTTAAAATTGCAACAATGCATATAATGGTTACACCATGGATACGAATTCAAAATTCAATAACGCAGATCATAAACAGTGTTCATCATGATCCCGTGACTCATATTCCTCAATGTTTGTATAACATTTATTAATCAAGTATTTGAGGTATCCTTGTAGGATCTATGAACAAGTATTATATCATTATGAGGTTTAACATTTAAAGCATCTATATGATATTCACTAGTGTGTTTAATTTGAAGAGGAATATGTATTTGTATTTTATCCTTTTAAGATCTAAAAACGCTCCTACTTGCTTTTTTATAATTTTAGACTCTTCTATAATTACTTAGTATGTAGAGGGACATTACAAGATACATTGACAGTTCCTCAGTTTAGTTTGTTAATATCGTTCTTCATAAGACTTTTAACAAATTCAGAACTTCAATTTCTTAAGACTTAATGTGAGTCATCACATTCCATAATCATGATGGTGTCTTATTAACCTTCTAGGTTGGAGTTTTATTGAGTATATTCAAGACATACTCAATTTCAAACCTTGACAGATTTTGGAGGTAAAATATTTAAGTTATCAAAATCAAATAATTTCAAAGAATTTGATTCAACACTCTAGACATACCATGAATTTGTGGTATTCTATGAGTAATTTTATTGTGAGACTTTATCACAATCTTTTAGATAACTTAATACTTTTTAGGTCACATACTTATCAATTGTGTCAAACCAAATTGAATATATAATATTTAAAAACCTATTTGCATGCAATAATGTATACGGCTTTAACTAGTTCAAGAACTCTATCCATGTTAACAATACATTATTTTGCCTTTGAACAATTCAAGGACTTTTGTTCATGTCATAGCCAGAGGATATAACTTACTTTATGTTATAAGTCTTTCAACATTTAAAGGACTTCATGTTTATTAATTTACATTAAACATAAACATATTTAACTAAAGTAACTCTGAACGCCAACTCTTGACTTCAGTAAAAATTTCAAGTTAATCAAGATTACTTCATTATTTGGGACATTCCAAGAGCACATAAACCTTTTACTTGAAGTAGTCTATCAATTAAGATTACTTCATTATTTTGGACATTCCAAAAACACATAAACATTTTACTTGAAGTAGTCTTTAATTCATATCTCGACATATTGTTTCTTACCTTACGGTCAAGAGAACCTTTAATCATATTGTTATTGTCATGTGTTGTACCTTGCACACAATAAAGATTTCTCCCACTTGTGCATGGCACAACATCATACCATGTAATCAAACAACACGACGTTCGTTTGTTTATGTGGACAATATGATAGTGTCACAGATATTAGCGTTACAAGTAGATATTGAACCACTTTGTTTAGTAAGAAATAGTGCACAACTATCCTTAAAAACATGAGTGTCTATAGTTGGAAAATTATATATTATCTCAAGACAAGCAAGAAATAATCTGGGTAACCTTGTAGCTCCCACTGAATTTGACAGCATCACATGAATGTCTTTAATTCAGAAATAAATCGTGATGCTCCCACTGGATTTGACAACATTGCAAGTGTTCCATAACCAGTGAAAACAAATAGTGATCTATTTACTTTCCAACTCTCTTTGAAATCTTAATTAGTAACATTTACTTGGATTTCAAAAGTTCTACTATGTAGATGAGGGACTATCCATCAATGCTATTGATTAACTTGAAAATTGGGCATGCAATTTCCTCCTTAATTTGGATTAAGACAAACAACTAGATATATTATCCTAGTTTGCCTTTACCATTTTGCGGTAATAATGGTATTTTTCTAATCAAGAACTCATAAAACATCTTACATTAAGATGTTACCATTTGATAGCTTTAAGAACATATTCTCTAGTTATCTATATGTCTTATATCTTTCAAAATATTCACCATGAAATCTATATGAAAATATAAGTCATGCAATATACTTAACTTTTAAGCTTGCTATGAGTTTGATTACATTAGGACAATTCCTACGTTCCTATTATAACTTTCCGGAGCAAGAAAGATATTAGGAATGAGTCTCCATGTTCCTTACAAGGAAAGGAGTCTCGGTTTGACTTCTTTGATAAAGAAACAAACCATTGTTTACGGTTTTATCGTTGCATTAATACTATTAATAGAATCGCAAAATTCAATTTTAGTATTTTCGATAATACTCCTTGAAGAAAATTAACTACCCATGTTTATTCAAATAAACAATTAATTTTCTAAGGTTAGGATCCTACTTGACATACCACCACCACATCAGTTGATCTGCTAGTGATGGTGTATTCAAAAGGTAATCAACGATTGATAATTCACAACTTTTGTAACTCCTAAACCATATGGGACTTACTTTATTACAATAATATCTAGTAAGCATGTTTCATCCCATCTATGCCGCATGTTAATAGGTCTAACCACAACAACGCTAAGTCGTCCAATCAAAAACTATGATTATGTAATACTCACCGTCTCACGGAAAAACGTATGATCACCTTGAGATTGCAAATCTACACACGTCTCACGCATACTAAAGAGCAATCTACAAGTGTTTTTACAAATTGGATGGCAACAACTTAGTTGAAAAAGGGTATTTTATTTGACGTGTCAAATATGTACGAAGAAGCATGCATACATCTTCGTATCATAGATTTTAATAAAAACTTTATTCTCAATTAAGTTATTATTACGGTATCACCTATTATCATCGTATCAAATACATAAATAGTGAGACCTTAAAATTGACGATTCAAAGTATCTTTAAATATAAAGATTTGCATTTTACCGAGGGAAAAGATTAAAGAATGGTTAAAAACCATTCAAACCCTAGACCATTTGCGACTTCCTAATTAGTATGCAAGGTAAGGAACAACTAGTAGGTATTATAGGGTATATGGTATTACCAGACCGAAGTCCTGATGAGTCTCCTCCGAACCTTTTCCTTGCAACTTTTAGTACTTTTTTGCCAAATTCGTCATTGATAAAAATTAAAAAACTTTAATTTAAAGCACATTTTGAACTATAAATTGCTAGTCTAATCATGGAAGATTTTATATCGGGATGTATGCCGAATCCACTTTGGACTTTTTGCATTATATAGTCCACTATATAATCTTATTTCGATAATCATTAGTCATGTTTATATTTGTTTTTCGAAAAACCCTTTTATTTTATCCAATTCAGAACTTAATATAAAACATTAAACATCAACTAAACTTAATAACATTTAATTAAACACCTTACAATTAAAGACATGCATAACATTATATATGATTCATATTATCTAATAATTAAATAAGCTGCTATTTATTCACATAAGGCTCCTTCATCCAATGACTCCGGCCACATACATTGAATTAATCGATTGCGTAAGCCTTATATGAATTAAATAACACATTGCACAGAAATCTTTTAACTATTGTTAGCTCTATTAATTCAATAATAAGGGTATTCCCGAAATTCTTGAATCATGGATCTTACAACTTAAGAAAATATTTAAAAAATATGCGGAATATTGATATTATTTAAACCAAATATTTTTTAACAATTAACAAGATTTAAATATTTATATCAATCCATGATAAATTGCATGATTTTATCATGGTTCTCCAGTAACAATTAACAAACTTAAAAACTATTAACAATTAATACATCAAGTTTTATATCAAATTGCATACAACCTAGTCTGGTCTAATTAATTTATTAACCGAAGATCAATCTTTTAACAATAAACCTCGCCCTTCGGGCATTAAAATTAATACGAAACCATAATTTGTCAATTTTTATTCTTGTAATTAAAGCTTCTACTCGATGGCTCGTGATGCCACTGTTGGTTTTTACGATCTAATTAACAATTAATTAACACGGTACGCAGCGGAATTAAAGATCACATGTGAACACATTAATTAACAGGATGATAAGATGCTATACCTTTTAGAACGAAATCGATACACGCATTAAGGTAACCGTTAAACGCCTGTCTTCTATTTATATACGCGTTTTCCCTACGCAGATTTTTCTCTCCGTCTTTCGTCTTGATGTGTGTGTACTAAATCGTAATACCACGCAAACTAAACAAGTTACCAAAGTAGATAACCTATATGGTTTCGTGCACACAATACCGTCACGAGATACGTTAGGATGCTAGTCCGTCTTCTGGAATAAACAATTACTACGAACACGATGTTCATGTTTTGGTTCTTGTCGTCATACGATCGAATCCGCACGGAATTAAAATAGCAGATCGCATGTATTAGGAAAGATTCAATACATGCCAATTAATTATATTGTATGCATTACAAAATTTAGCATGCATACGCTGATTAATAATTGCATGCATGAATATATTGTTTTCTGTTCTGACGAACAACAAGAGGATGAGAACGTATAAGGGTTTTTTGGTATTTTTTCTGTGTTGTGGTGTCGATGTTTTGTGTTTTAATATCATATATCGCTCCATCCGAATTAATGAGGCATGGAGATTTTATATTCTATATATATATAGCCCTATGGACTTGTTCTCCAAGGTCATATCAACACTTTCTCTTGTTTGCTAGAAACAACACTTGGTCCTCCTTCTTCTTTTCATGTTGCGACCATTTAATTAATTTCGTGAAGTATATTAATATAATTAATATAAAATATTAATTACATTCAAATAAACGTCATCCTCTGCTGTAAAACGCGGTGTGCCCCCATGGCATACATATTCCGGCCGTATATTCTTTATGATATGGGACATAACCCCATTTGGTTACACGAACTTTCCTGCTACATGTCTTTTAGTGCCTTTGATCTCCTATAAATACAGACCAAAAACATTCTGCATTAAACATCACAAACATCTTCACACAAACATAAACACTTAGCAAACGAGTTTAGTACTAAAAGCGCGAAAATGGCAAGCTTCCCAATAATCAACATGGAGACACTTAACGGCGACGAGAGATGTGCTACCATGGCTAAGATTCAAGATGCTTGCGAAAACTGGGGATTCTTTGAGGTATGTAATGATAATAACTAGTACATTTGAATAATGCATTCCAGTTAGTTTACGTCGTTTTTGGCTAATGGTTTTTATGTTTTAGCTGGTGAACCATGGGATAGCTCATGAGTTACTTGACAAAGTGGAGACAATGACAAAGGAACATTACAAGAAATGTATGGAGCAAAGGTTTAAAGACATGGTGGCAGAGAAAGCGTTAGAAGGCGTCAAGGCGGAAGTTACTGATATAGATTGGGAGAGCACTTTTTTCTTGCGCCATCTCCCGACCTCCAACATCTCAGAGATCCCTGATCTTGAGAATGAATACAGGTAAAAGAAAAAAAAAACTTATATATAATACTATATGTCTATATCAGTATAAAAAATGACTTGTTTTGATGTGTTCGTTTTTGTGATGATTTAGGGAGTTAATGAAGGACTTTGCTGCTAAGCTAGAGAAACTAGCAGAAGAACTATTGGACTTATTGTGCGAGAATCTTGGATTGGAGAAAGGTTACCTAAAAAATGCCTTTTATGGATCAAAGGGTCCAAATTTTGGAACCAAGGTTAGCAACTACCCACCATGTCCTACTCCTGACTTGATCAAGGGTTTCTTTGAGGCACTACGATGCTGGTCGCATTATTTTGATATTCCAAGACGACATAAGTTAGCGGTCTCCAGGCTTCTTAAGGACGGTGAATGGGTCGATGTCCCACCCATGAGGCATTCCATTGTCATCAATCTTGGTGACCAAATTGAGGTAATGGGTCGATTTGAGTTATGTTTTTTATTTTATATTTTATTATCTCTAACGGGTCGAGTGGGCCCAATCCAACGTGTACCAAAAAGGACACTTTTTAACTGATTTCATGTTTATGTATCGAATTTCAGGTGATCACTAATGGAAAGTATAAGAGTGTGATGCACAGAGTTATTGCTCAAACAGACGGAACACGGATGTCCTTAGCTTCTTTCTACAACCCCGGGAATGATGCTGTGATCTATCCCGCACCAGCATTGTTGGAAAAGGAGCCAAAAGAGAATGAACAATCGTACCCAAAATTCGTGTTTGACGATTACATGAAACTCTATGCAGGCTTGAAGTTCCAAGCAAAGGAGCCAAGATTTGAAGCTATGAAAGCCGCAGTTGAAGCTAATGTGACTTTGGGTCCTGTTGCAATTGCTTAGATGTGTCATGTTTTAAAATAACAGGATACTATATACTTTTTTCTTTCTTTCTATTATTCATTTCTTTAAGGTGTGAAGCTATAGAGAATCTACATAGACAAGTGTGGCTACTACTTATAGCATAGTGTGACAAAGAGTGGTGTACTAATTCATTACAATAAGAGTTTGAAAGTTAAATCATGTACTGTGTTTGGTTACCTGATAACATATCTTTGTAGATTTAGCTATACCAAATAGCAAAAAGAGGCAAGATGGACTGATTAATAGGCTAAACATGTGTGGGTCAAATTGGTAAACTTTTAGAATTCTTCATAACGGGTTGGGTTGACCTATTTTTACCCGTTCGTCCATGTGGTTTGCGTTGGCGGCAGCCTTTCATCCCTTGACAAAAAAATGCACCGTTTGTCCCTAACTGCAAAACATTATCCGTCGTTCGTCCGTTGCTTTGGTCGATTAAAAAAATGATTAAATTCTTTATACAAAAAAATAGTTGTAAACTATATCACTATACAATAATAGAATTATTTCTTACGAAAATATTTCGTAACCATCTGAGTACACGTGAGGCGACTTATGATGTGTCTAACTCATTTGACTCGCTTCTTTTGAGCTAGTGTTGTTTATATTATACCTTTTTTACCCATTTTTATACATATGTGTTGAAACTATTAGCTGATAGATTAGAGGCCCGAGCCCGTTTGTGGGCTTAGATCATACTAATCTTACCATCTAATAAGAATTTAATCTAACTTCCGCCTCTGCCGACTAGTTACACTCTAACTCAGCACTGTAACTTATTTCAGTGGAGCGGCTCTGCGGCTGCACTAAAAAAAGTAGCATCCAACAATGGCCACTATCAGCAGACCATAAAGTTAACACTACTTGGTCATGTAATTTATTTGGTAAACATCCATTGACAAAAGAAAATAATCATTTCCTTAAATACTTTTTGTCGTCGTTACTTTCCGTAATAAGAATTATATAGAATAGATACTTGCAAGTCATTAGGAATTGTATATTAATAAGGCGCAAGGTCCACAAGTTAAAGCAGCTACAATAATGCACATTATAATGTAAGAAAGCTTTAGATACCAGCATTACTTGCATCTGCGCAGCATACTTTTGGAGGTAATAATAAGTAATCATCACTGTCACATTAGTATTGTGTGAGGTATGATTTCAGTTATTGGTTGGAGGAGCATATATTTTAGAAAGATACGAAAATAAACAACATTAAAACTCTGTATAATAAATCACATATAAAGGTTCCCGGCCTCCTTATGCTTAGAATTCTACCACTCAAAGAAGAACAAGATTCCGGAGCTATGGTTTATGTTTGGGCTATTAGTATATCTCGTGCCATGGCGAACAAAATTGGATATGGTGAAGATATCTCTTTCCAACACGCTAAGAAATTTTTATAAGACTAGTTTATACTTGGTAGCCGTAACTTTCTAGTTTCTACTTTTACAAGACTAGTCATAAAGGCCGAATTCACATTGATCTAGTTCTATCAAACTACTCATAGAGAGTAAGGATTTTCACATATACTCCAATTACTATATTACACATTTTGGAAGTGAAACGACAGCGTATTTGCCCCACTTTCACTATTCATCTTAAGCACTGTAGCACTGCTACAGTGCTACAGTGCTGGGCCAAAAAGAGGCCCGAAAATTT